>MU227820.1:262192-279729 GCA_018584345.1 Thuja plicata
ACCTTCATCACTTTTGGCATCAAGCTTTCCATTTCTATCATCTTTTAAGACATAACATTGACTACCAAATATTTTGAAGTAACTTACATTGGGTGTTTTACCATACCATAGCTCATAAGGAGTCTTCGTTGAGTCCTTCTTCAATTGTACTCCGTTAAGTGTTAAGTGTATAAACAACAGTGCTGGCAACTTCTCTCCAGAAGATCTGGGTGGTCCTTCTCTATCATCAGTGTTCTTGTACAATCAACTATTGATTTGTTCCTTCTCTCAACAATCCCATTTTGCTGTGGTGTTGTTGGTGCAGAAACCTGTCTTTTTATACCATGCTCATTACATAAATTAGTGAATTCATCTGATATAAATTCTCCTCTATCTGATCTTAAACATTTTAGATCCTTTCCACTTTGTTTTTCTACCATAGCTTTATACCATTTAAACATCTTGAATGCTTCAGATTTTTCTTTTAGAAACATGACTATCATCAACAAAGAGAATAAAATATCTATCTCCATAATAGCTCTTTGTCCTCATAGGTCCACATAAATCAGTATGAACTAATTCTAGAATATCATCAGATGTATGGGTTTTACTTTTGAAATTAGACATTGTCATTTTACCTTTTTGACAATTTTTGCACATGATGTTGTCTGGCTTTGTCATCATCGGTAAGCCTCCTACACTTCTTTTCCTGCTTATTTTAATCATGTTGCCAAAATTCACATGACACAATCTTTTGTGCCACAACCATATGCCTTCGTTTCTAATCATCAAACAAGTGGGGTTAGTGTCATTCAGATAGAATAAGTTACCTTTGGTCTATTCATCGGTACCAATCAGTTTTCCTGATTCATTGAAGATTTTTGCCTTCTTGTTCTCAAATGCTACTCTGTGACCTGAATTATTCAGCTGAGAAACACTCAATAGATTATAATTCAATCATTTTATCCAATAAGTATTTTCACATTTAATCAGGTTATTCAGCATTATTGTTCCTTTACCTTCAATTTGACAAGGTGTATCATTTCTCATTCTTACTGTACCACCATTATAGTATTCAAAAGTATTAAAATTTTCTTTGTCACTAGTCATATGGTGAGTGCAGCCACTATCTATAATGCAGATACCATTCTTACTAACCTTAGATATGAGTGCAGTTTCTTCATCTAAATCATCCTTCATAGCTACAAATACTATCTCGATGTCTTCATCCGATTCGGTGTCAGTATCTTCATCTTTGCAAGCAGCTAGATAGATAGACTTCTTGCCTTTATCCTTGTAGTCTCATGTATCCTTTCTTTCTAATTGTTGGTAACCTCTGTAATCTTTGTTATCACCTTTTTCAGACTTCTTCTCAAAAGATCTGTCATCACTTCTGTCATCTTTTCTTCTGTTAGGACATCTTGCAGCAAAGTGTCCAATTTATTTACAATTAAAACATACAAGTGGTAACTTGCCTTTGAATTTACCTTTGCCTCTCTACATTCTTCTTGCCATGAGTGCTTCTATTTCATCTAGATCTTCTTCTTCACTTTCACTTTCACTGTCTCTTCTAGATGAGCATCTATGATTGTATTTGCTTATTTTCATAGAAGACTTAAATGCAGACTCTAAACTTGGTAAGACACTATTGTCAAAGTTATTCATCTCAAATGAAATCAATCTACCAATTAGGCTATCAAGAGTAACTATATTGTTTTCTACTGCTCTCATTTCTTGAATAGCAGAGACTCTAATAGCATATACAGGCAATAAGGTTCTTAAGATTTTACTTACCACTGTCTCCTCTTCAAATGTACCTCCAACATCTCGTATAGCATTGACTACTTTTATTCTTGTGTTGTATTGTGTGATGTTTTCACCTTCTTTCATTTTGAGATCATCAAAATTTTCTCTAAGGCTTTCTACCTTGGCTCTCAGAACATTTGTATAACCTCCATGTACAAGCTTCAGTTTGTCTCAAATTGTCTTTGCAGTTTTACAATCTTTGACATCTTCAAATTCAGCATCAGAGAGTGAGGAAGAAAGCTCTATAACCATGCAATTATGCTCATGCTTCACTCTCAATTGATCTACTATCAATGGTCCTGTAGGAAACACATATTCAGTATCTAAGTATTGAGTAATATCATTGCCAATACCTGATAAGTGGAGTCTTATCCTGCTTTGCCATGAAGCAAAGTTATCTTTGTTCAACTTAGGCACATATCGTATGTTCATCTTGTGATCTTTACTTAGGTCTTGAAACCTTCCTTCTAAGCACACAAGCTCTGATACCAATTGTTAGTAATAACTGAGAGGGGGGTGAATCAGTGGCCTCAAAATTTATCCTTTAAACTTTAATCCACCAATCAATACACCTCAGATTATTAAGTCCCTACAAGATGCATGTCTTGAAATACTTTGAAATAATTAACTGCCTGTCGGTTTACCTTGTCTGTCCTTATTCTCCTTGATTACTGATAAGCAATAAAACTTATTTACTAATACTCAGCAAATATGCAGAGTATACCAATCAATCCAGAATTACATATGTAAAATGTAAAATAATAAAGTAATAAACCATACACACATAACACAAATTTTAACGTGGAAACCCTGTTAAGGGAAAAACCACTGGGACCGATACCCTAAATTTTCACTCTTCTGAAGTGAGCCCTATTAGGAGCCAACCCTGATAAAGGTTACAAACACATTGTTAAGTGCGACCTTGTTAGAGGATTTTTATACATAGGTTGTCACTTAGTATTTGGCACCTATTTTTCTACCATCCTTAAATCAACCTCCTTCTTAGACTGTCAATAGGCTTTAGACAAATCTTGCTACCATCCTTGAATCAACCTCCTTCTTAGGCTATCAATAGGCTTTATGCAAATTCAATGCTACTTTCATGAATCAACCCTTTTGGTAATCTGTTAGGATATACCTCAATTATAGAAGACTGTTAAGTCCTGCTCTATTAAGAGACTTAATGCTTCAATAGTTAAACTGAAACACAATGACCTGTTTCTAATGCAACTTGAATTGCAGATTTTCAGATCTATTTAAGTACAATACCTCTCTAATCAATGTATCAATTTAATTCCTTTGTGCTCCACACTTTCTGCTCTGTGATGATGTGCTTCACTGTTTGTCGGTGTCTGCAAAATTTTTTAGCTCTCCCTTAGCTTGATTGATCAGAACTGTATGAAGCTTATCCTTCACCAGTTTCTCTTCAGCATCCTCTTTCTATTCACTCCCCTTCTATGTATCTGATTGCATGCGGAAATGAATTATGCTTGTCTCTTATATAGACATGATACTCCTTAATTCTTGATTCTTGGCATGAAAAACAATCCAGCCAATCTGATTTATGGCTTTAACTCCTGATTTATCTCGTAGTTATCTTTTTGCCAACTATATAAATCTTCTTTAAATCAATTACTTAACTCTGGTCGAATAAAACAAACAAAACAACCAGTTAAGTCTATCCTTAAGCTCTACCAGCTAGATATTTTGTCATTTTCTGATCTCTCTGTTCGGTCGGTCAATTCTGCAGTTCGTCGTCGGTGAAAACTGTCAATTCCATCGGTGTAACTTCAGTTAGCTTCGATATCTCCGTCCATCGGGCATCATTGGATCTTTCTCATCGGGCAACTCTGTTTTTAGCTTGTCGAGCAACACTGTCTTTTGCTCGTAGATTATCACTATGACTTTTTCTCTACCTTTACTGATGGTCTGCACTCCGTCGGTGTTGTCTATCACTTAGTGAATACTTGTCTTTTATGCATTGCAGAAAGCATAATCATTGTTCCATTGATTCTCTGAAGTCTTTGGCATTATGTACATAACCGTACAGATGATATCAAGTTGACATCAATGACAATACAAACCATTAACTGATTTAATGTCCTGCATCATCTTCAACTTAACATTATCAAACATTCAATCAGTTACATGTCATCAAGTTTAAGGGTGGACTAACGATATTTGATCTTGATTTGATCATGTGATTATCTTATCTGGTTGCAATATTTAAATGAATTCATTCATATTGTAAAATTGTTCATAGTTTAAGGGTGGCCTAAGTGTATTAGTCATGTATGTTATGTATTGTTAGTAGCGACGTCAGGAAACCTAAGAGGACCTTGCAACTTGATTAATGTTTAGCATTCATGTTTATTTTTAATGTAACATGTCATTGACTAAAACAAAGCAACAAATGACTTTTATGTATCCTAAACACTAACAAACCTAACTATATGAGAACATGAATGATGTAATATTTGTAACATTTAGGAGAAAGGGCCCAATACACAAATGTGTTCTAATGGTTGTGATAGCAAATGTTAATTTTATACCCATATTTGTTGAATTAATACCTACACTTATTGATTTAATGTGTTTTTTTTTCAACAATGCACCAGGAGTTGTGACTTTAAATTTGTTATTTCTATGATGACTATGTTAGTAATAACTGCGAGGAGGGGGGGGGGTGAATCAGTGGCCTCAAAAATATTCCAATAATCAACCCAAAAACTTAGTACCACAATGTTAAGCCTCTAGTTATCTTTCGTCCTATAAGATGAATGCCTCCAAATACTTTGATCAAATTACTACTGCTCGAAATGCTTTGTAAAACCTTCTACTTTATGTTTACCGAGTACTAGTCTGTTAATTTACCGAAAGACAGTAAAATATCTAGAGTATACCGATCAACCCAATTAAGTTAAGTGTAATGCAAAACACTAAAGTAATGACTCATAAACACATTGACACATGGATTTTAAACGTGGAAACCCTGTTAAGGGAAAAACCACTTGGGACCGGTATCCCAAAATTTTCAATCTTCTGAAGTAAGCTCGGTGAAAAGTCAACCTTGTTAAAGGTTACAAACACACTGTTAGGTGTGACCTTGTTAGAAAATTTAAAATTTTATTTTGTCACTTTATATCGGGCATCTCTATGCTACCTTCTTTGATCAAACACTCACTTGGTCTGTCAATAGGTATCTAGCATCTCATGCTATCTTCATGATCAAAATTTTTGATACTCATTGGGATATATCTCAATATAGAAAGGATATTTAAATACCGCTTGGTCAAGACACTTTCTAAATCATTGGTTAAACTAAAACAGTATGATCTGTTCACATATACAACTTATACTTGCAGATTTTCAGATCTATTGTAATCTCATAAAACTATCCTAATCAATATATCTTGGTTTATGCCTTTTCTTCACTTTGATTCTAATCGGTGATGCTGTGCTCTGTTACTCGGTGTCCGCATAAAACTTTAGCTCTTTCCTTAGCTTGTTGATCAGGACTATATGAAGTTTCTCTTCAGCATCCTCTTTTCATTCATTCACCCACCACACCAATTTGTAATAAATTTAGTTCTCTTTATAAACATGATGTCACCATTGTTAGGTTCTTGATTTTCTTGATCTTGGCGTGATCCAAAATTTTCGCCAATTAGATTTAAAGAAAAACTCTTGTTTTATCTCGTTGAGATCTTCTTTCCAACTGGACAAAACAACTTTAAATCCATTACTTATCTCTGTCTTTGTCTTGTCAATGAAAACAAAGATAACTACTAGTCAACTCTATATTTAGCTTTGCCAACTAGATATTTTGTCATTTTTGAACTCAAGTTAATTTCGGTGTTTAACTCTTTGATAGCTTCGGTCAACACTCCAATTCACCTCGGGCTTCTCCATCGGTTTACGCTATGTTTCTGGCAATCGGTTATGGTTGTGATTCTTCTCGTCGGTAATGCTCATCGGTGTTCTTTCTCGGGCATCACTATGACTTGATTTTCGGTGATCTCTGTCCGTCGGTGTCCACTATCTGTCAGTTTTTGAAGTCATATTGTGAATACTTGTCTTTTATGCATTGCTAAAAGCATAATCTCTTTCTCTTTGATTCTTTGAAGTCTTTGACACTTTGATTATAACCGATTATATTATATCAAGTTGACATCAATGAAAATATAATCCATTAACTGATTTAATGTCTTGCATTATCCTTCTGCATTTCGGTGATCAACATAACATCTTCAAACATTCAATCAGTTACATGTCATCAATCTCTCCCTTTGGCATTGATGGCAACATACTACATTATTATATTATACTATCACTAATACAATATGAAATATACAATTTCATCAAGATTTCCTAATGTAACTATTACAAATGTATGGATCTCGGTAAGCTCAAAAATAGCTTAGATTTGTTCCATGTAGAGTGGTTGTCTTCAAAAGTCAATCCCTTTAATGGATAGATGTATCATTTGATATCTCTGTTCTGATATGTGTTCTACCTTGACTGTTCCTCTTCTTGATAATCTCTTTTTCTTTTGACAGCAATCTTTCTCTTTGTCTGAACTCTCACGCTTTATTACGTCTCTCCCTTAGATGGATATTTCATATGTAATCAATTTCTCTCCCTTAGAATATTGATTAACTCTTCCTTCTGATTCTTAGGAACTTCTCTTCATGAATGATGATATAATATTTTTCCTTTAACATATCTCTCCCTTATGTCAATGAGATCATCTCTCCCTTTGTATGATAATGCAAATCTCTCTTTTGAATGATAATGAGATCATCTCTCGCTTTGACAACAGTGCCAAACAAAAATACTTCTTATTTTATCATCTATATCATGTTCCATCCCTTTGTATAATATATTCCTTGAATTTCGCTATCCATCAGCAATACAATGTCTCTAGTTTTTGGTGCACACATGTACCTTGCTATGTACAAATATGTCTGTTGTTGTCCATCTCAGAGTTTGCATCAACATGACTGATCTTCAGGTTTGGTATAGGCTGATGCAACCTCCTAGTCAACTTACTGACCGAAGGACAAGGGTTGAACCCATAGTCTTTGTCTTAGATACTCAAATGTATCCTTCGGTAATGGCTTGGTGAATATATCAGCTAACTATTCTTTTGATTGAACATATTCTAGTGTCACTTCCTTTGCTTGCACTTGTTCTCTTAGATAGTGATACTTGATAGCAACATGCTTAGTCTTAGCATGCATAACTAGATTCTTAGAAATGTTAATTGCACTGGTATTATCACAATAGATAATTACTGGTTCAAGGATCTTCATATGCATATCTTCCAGCAATTGTTTGATCCATGCAATATTGGAGCAATTTGCAGCAGCAGCCACATATTCTGCTTCTGTAATAGACTGAGAGATGCATCCTTTCTTCTTGCTTATCCATGTGACAAGTCTGTCACCCATGAAGAATGCTCCTCCAGTTGTGCTCTTTTGGTCATCAATTTTTCCAGCCTAATCAGCATCTGTATAGACTTGTAGCTCAAAATTTCCTTCTTGTTTATACCATAAGCCATAGTCCTCAGTGTTCTTCAGATATCTCAGAATTCTCTTGACAGCAGTCATAAGTGATTCTTTGAGATTAGTAGAGAATCTTGTAACTATCCCAACTGTGTGTGCTATATCTGGTCTTCTATGAACAACATACATCAATTTGCCAATCATTGATCTATATAAAGTCTGATTTGCCTCATTGGATTTGTCTTATTTTGTCAGCTTACATCCGGTAGCCATAGGTGTTCCAACTGGTTTGGAATCTTCCATCTTGAATATCTTCAACACTTCCTTGATGTATTTGGACTGAGCGATGTATATGCCTGCATCTTGTTGAAGAATTTGTAGACCAAGAGAGAATTTGATGTCCCCAAACATAGACATTTCAAATTCCTTGCCCATTTCATTAGCAAAGGATTTGCATAACAATTCATTTCTCCCAAAAATGATATCATCAACAAAAAATTTTGCAATCAGAATATTACCATCGGTATCTTCTTTTAAATACAGATTGCTATTTTCACTTGTTCTAACAAATTTTATGTTAATGAGATATGAGTGAAGTCTTTCATACCAGGCTCTTGGTGCTTGTTTCAATCTATACAAGGCTTTATGTAGTCTACATACCATGTTTCTCTTGTCTGGATCAACAAACCTTTCTGATTGTTCAATGTATACCTCTTCTTTTAGTATTCCATTTAGGAATGCAGATTTGACATCCATTTGGTATACCTTGAATCCTTTAAATGCAGCATAAGAAAGTAGTATTCTAACTCAAAATAGTCTAGCAACGGGTGCAAAGGTTTCTCCATAGTCAATACCTTCTTCTTGTGCATATTCCTTGCACACTAATCTTGCTTTGTTTCTAGTGACTTCTCCATTCTCATTCAGCTTATTTCTAAATATCCATTTGGTACCGATGACATTCTTGTCATCTGGTCTTGGTACTAGTGTCTATGTATTATTCTTCTCAATCTGTTCTATTTCTTCATTCATAACACTGACCCATTCTTCATTCTCAAGTGCATTGTTAACATATTTAGGCTCAAAATCACAAAGTAAACATCTGGTGTTAAGTGACTTACTTCTTGTTCTTGTTCTAGTCTTTTTGTCTCCTATGATTTGATTTTGTGGATGATGTCTTCTGACATACTTGGCAAGTTTTGGTTCACCTTTATGTTCATCATTCTGATCATCTTCTTTACCTTCATTCTCATCTCCATTGTTCGGAACATCATCTTGAGGATTATCCTGATTGTCGGTATTTGCAGCTTGATGCTTGGTTACAATGTTCTGATGCTCGAGAGCGACAAACTGTTGCTCGGGTAGAGTGTCAGGTTCAGTATTAAAAAACCTGTTGTAGTCCTCTGGTTCCTTTTTATTTTCCTTATCATTCTTTTCTACAAATTCATCTATTTTCACATTTGCACTTTCAATGATTTTGTTAGATGACTTGTTAAGACATTTATAAGCCTTGATTTTGGTTGAATACCCTAGGAAGATACCTTCTTCACTTTTGCAGTCAAGTTTTCCATTTCTATCACCCTTCAATATATAACATTTACTACCAAAGATTCTGAAGTAACTTACATTGGGTGTATGACCATACAAAAGATCATAGGGTGTCTTCTTTGTATCCTTATTCAATTGTACTTTGTTTAATGTGTAGACAACAGTACTGACAGCTTCCCTCTAGAAGGTTTGAGTAATGCTTTTCTCAATCATCAATATTCTTGCACAGTCAACAATTGACCTATTTCTCCTTTCAGGAATTCTATTTTGTTGTGGTATTCTCGGTGCAAAAACCTGTCTTTTAATTCCATGCTCATTGCAATAGTCACTGAATTCTTCTTAAGTAAATTCCCCTCCTCTATCTAACCTTAAGCATTTCAATTTATTTTCACTTTGTTTTTCTACCATTGCTTTACACCATTTAAACATCTTAAATGCTTCTGATTTATCTTTAAAAAATATGAATGCCATCATTCTAGAAAAATCATCAACAAAGAGAATAAAATACCTATCTCCATAGTAGCTCTTTGTCCTCACGGGTCCACATAGATCTGTATGGACTAATTCTAGAATTGTAGTAGATGTATGGGTTTTACTCTTGAAACTAGACTTTGTCATTTTACCTTTTTGACAATTCTTGCACATGATATGCTCGGGCTTAGTCATGCTCGGTAAGCCTCTGACATTCCTTTTGTTTCTTATCTTTATCATGTTGTCAAAGTTCACATGACACAATTTTTTGTGCCACAACCATATGTCTTCGTTTTTAGCCATTAAACAAGTGGTGTTTGTGTCATCAAGAAGAAAAAATGTTACATTTTGTCTGATCACCAGTACCAAACAATCTTCCTGATTCATTGTAGATCTTTGCCTTCTTATTTTCAAATGCTACTCCGTGACCTGAATTGTTCAGTTGTGAAACACTTAACAAATTATAATTCAGTCCTTTTACCCATTAGACATTTTCACATTTTATCATGTTATTCAACATTATGGTTCTTTTACCTTCAACTGGACAAGGTGTATCATTTCCTATTCTCACTTAACCACCATTATAGTATTCAAAAGTCTCAAACTTTTGTTTATCACCGGTCATATGGTGAATGCAGCCACTATCTATGATCCAAACATCATTTTTACTAACTTTATATATGAGTGAAGTTTCTACATACCTTTCTTCCTCTTCATTTGAATCATCTTTTATGGCTACAAATACCATCTCGATGTCTTCTTCTGATTCGGTGTCGGTGTCATCAACTCTGTTTTCAGCTAGGTAACAAGCTTTCTTGCCTTTGTCCTTGTAGTCTTGGGTATCTCTCTTGTCATATTGTCGGTTTCTTCAGTAATCTCTATTATCACCTTTATCAAACTTCTTCTCATATGATTTGTCATTTCCTCTGTCATCTTTTCTTCAGTTTGGACATCTTGCAGCAAAGTGTCCAACCTCTTTACAATTAAAACATACAAGTGCTAATTTACCTTTGTATCTACCTTTGCCTCTCTGCAATCTTCTGGCCATAAGTGTTTCAATTTCATCAAGTCCTTGATCCTCATTATCACTGTCACTGTCATTTCTAACATCTCTATGACTTGAGTTACTTATCTTTAGAGAAGATTTGAATACAGATTATATAAATGGTATGACACTATTATCAAAGTTGTTCATCTCAAATGAAATTAGTCTACCGATTAGACTATCTAGAGTAATTGTATTGTTTGCAATTGCTCTCATTTCTTGAAAAGCAGAAACTCTAATGGCATAAACATACAATAAGGTTCTTAAGATTTTGCTTACCTCTATCTCCTCTTCAAGTACACCTCCAACTCCTCGGATAACATTTACTACCTCTTTGATTCTACAGCTATACTAAGTAATGTTTTCTTCTTCTATTATCCTTAGGTCATCAAACCTCCCTCTTAGGCTTTTTGCCTTTGCTCTTAGTACATTGGCATCTCCTCCATGTACAAGATTCAGCTTATCCCACATTTGTTTTGTAGAGGTGCAGGTTTTGACATCTTCAAACAAAGCATCGGAGAGATGATGCAAGTTCTATCATCATACAGTTATGCTCATGCTTTACTCTTAATTTCTCAAGAGTGTGAGGTCCTATAGGCAACACATATTAAGTATCTAAGTATTGAACAATATCATTTCAAATACCTGATAGGTGGAGTCTTACTCTGCTTTTCCATGATGCAAAGTTGTCTTTATTCAACTTGGGCACATCTCGTCTGTTCATCTTGTGATCTTTTGATTTGAGCTATTAAAGTCCCTTTCTAAGCACACAAACTCTAATACCAATTGTTAGTAATAAATGAGGGGGGGTGTGAATCAGTGGCCTCAAAAATATTCCAATAATCAACCCAAAAACTTAGTACCACAATTTTAAGCCTCTAGTTATCTTCTGTCCTATAAGATGAATGCCTCCAAATACTTTTATCAAATTACTACTGCTCGAAATGCTTTGTAAAACCTTCTGCTTTATGTTTACCGAGTAGCAGTCTGTCAATTTACCGAAAGAAAGTAAATTATCTAGAGTGTACCGATCAATCTAATTAAGTTAAGTGTAATGCAAAACACTAAAGTAATGACTCATAAACACATTGACTCGTGGATTTTTAACATGGAAACCCTGTTAAGGAAAAAACCACTTTCGACCGATAACCCAAAATTTTCACTCTTCTGAAGTGAGCTCGGTGAAGAGCCAACCCTATTAAAGGTTACAAACACACTGTTAGATGTGACCTTGTTAGAGGATTTAAAAGTTTAGTCTATCACTTGATATCAGGCATCTCTATGCTACCTTCCTTGATCAAACACTCACTTGGCCCGTCAATAGGTATCTGACATCTCATGCTATCTTCATGATCAAACTTTTTGATACTCCTTGGGATATATCTCAATATAGAAAGGATCTTTAAATCCCGCTTGGTTAAGAGAGTTTCTGAATCATTAGTTAAACTAAAACAGTATGATATGTTCACATATACAACTTATACTTGCATATTTTCAGATCTATTGTAATCTCATAAAACTATTCTGACCAATATATCTCGGTTTATACCTTTGCTCTACTTTGATTCTTCTCGGTGATGTTGTGCTCTGTTCCTCGGTGTCCGCAGAAAACTTTAGCTCTTTCCTTAGCCTGTTGATCAAGACTATATGAAGTTTCTCTTCAGCATCCTCTTTTCATTCATTCACCCACCACACCAATTCATAATGAATTGAGTTGTCTCTTTATAGACATGATGTCACCATTGTTAGGTTCTTGATTTTCTTGATCTTGGCATGATCCAAAATTCTTGCCAATTAGATTTAAAGAAAAACTCTTGTTTTATCTCGCTGAGATCTTCTTGCCAACTAGACAAAACAACTTTAAATCCATTACTTATCTATGGCTTTATCTTTTCGGTGAAAACAAAGATAACTACCAGTTAACTCTATATTTAGCTCTACCAGCTAGATATTTTGTTGTTTCTAAACTCAAGTTAATTTCGGTGTTTAACTCTTTGATAGCTTTGGTCAACACTCTAGTTCACCTCGGGCTTCTCCGTCGGTTTACACTATGTATCTGGCCGTCGGTTATGCTTGTGATTCTGCTCGTCGGTAATGCTCATCGATGTTCTTGCTCGGGCATCACTATGAATTGACTTTCGGCGATCTCTGTCCGTCGGTGTTTGAAGTCATATTGTGAATACTTGTCTTTTATGCATTACTGAAAACATAATCTCTTTCTCTTTGATTCTCTGAAGTCTTTGACACTTTGATTATAACTGATTATATTATATCAAGTTGACATCGATGACAATACAATCCATTAACTGATTTAATGTCTTGCATTATTCTTATGCATTTCGGTGATCAACATAACATCTTCAAACATTCAATCAGTTATATGTCATCGGAGGCAACCAATCATGCGATGCCACATTAGCTGCACAAATATGGGTATTCTTTTTGCAGGACCATTAGTATCACATTTTTATTGAGTTGTTTGACACCTTGGCAAAAAACATGCTAATGTGACTTCATATTTGATGATATGGCATTGAAACACAAGTTATAAATAGGGGACTTGCCAAGTAATGTAATGAGCCTAAGTTGGCCTCATCTTCAAACACTCTAATTCTCATCAATTTCTAAGCAAATCATGTATTTATCATCTCGTCAAACAGTTGGCAGGCAAATAATTATACTACTATAGTAAACTTGTCCAATATTGACTTAATGCTTTTTAAAACAATTTCCATGTCTTGGCCGATTGAAGTAACATTTGTTTGGCGTTTAAATCTCAGAAATCATGCTTGTATTTAAATATGAAGCAACATGCATACATCTATTACAGCCCCAACATTTATGAGCATTACAATAAAATTACATAGCATATTTTGTCCAGCATACACAAATTCAACATATATTTCTCAAATTACAGTCACTTCCAGCATATCATTATTGGTAAACTCTTCATATTTGCAATTCATCAATTTAGTAAAATATACAATGAAAGATTGGACCCTGTTTTACACATGTGAATGGCTTCGGTTGACAGCAAACAGAGAACTACTCCACCAGCAAGGAAGAGGCAAGTTTTCTTATGTGAGAGTGGATAGGCTGCAGATGCTAGGCCCCCACGTCCAATGCCACGCTGTGCAGTACCTTTCCCACGCGTGGACTTCTTTCCAGCGCTGTCAAGAACTAATACCCGCGCGGCCAGGATGTATGAAATGCTGCCAACTCCTCCAACCTTATGCAGTGGCTATCAGTCCGCAATGTTACAGCTCACGCGGCCAATATGGAGCCGCGACTTCCCACTCTAGGCACCAGCACTCACGCCCAGTATAGAATGATATATGACTGCTGCCAATAAACGATTTCCAATTGTAATGACGTTGCTGGTTTAATCTTCTACCAACCGCAGTAAATCCACTAGTCTCAGCTTTAGTATTTTGATGAATCCAGATAAATCAGCACTTCGACCTTTGAACAGGCCACAAGTCAATGGTGGTTCAACTTTCAGAATCAACTCTTTCCTCCAGCCACAGGCAAAATAGTATGAAGGAAGAAATCAATCGATTATACAACAACAATCGATTACAGACAATTGATTATACAACAGCAATCAATTGTGGAATAGATAAAGAAGAATCAGTCTTCAATCAACTAATTTGACCCTTCAGCTAGGGCACAGAAAGTAGGAACAATTCCCAAGAACAAATTCAATAATCAATATTCGATAGATGCTGAATGAATGCCTTGCCTATTTCTTTTATAATTAAAAAGTGTCTTCTCTCACACACTTTTTACTTGAAGCACTTTTATACTTAGGCACATATTGAGTAATATAATTTATTAACTCATTTGGCTCCAAAAAATGACCTTTTCATCAATATCAGGAAATTATGACACGCAAGGCCCCTGTTTCTTGTGCCCAAGATTTAAAACTTTTCATCCTGGTTCTGACGAGCTATAACACTAAGGTACCCAACATATAATACCAACAATAATGGCAACCTTAGCAAATTTAATCAAATAATAATAATAATTCACCCGTCTTGTGAAAACCACTGAAGAAGTATTAGAATCAAAATCTCTTTGCACTGGAGTGATCTTGATGATAAAAGATGATGAACGAACCAGACGGGGTGACTTACTAAAAATAGACTCTCTCTCCAAGATTCTTGGAGCCCAAACCGAAAGCCAGAAATGAAAATCGAGAGCATCATTCAACTCCTCTAACTCATCTGAGTTCATCGGAACTATCCCTTGACCTACTATAAATAGTAAGTTCACACCAAAGGCCCTCTAAACCCCTCGCCAGACCACGAGGATCGCAATAATAACCTGGCACCATCATTTCAATGACCTGCTGAAAAATGGGGACATTACAGTCCACCCTCCCCAAGATTGCTTGTCCCCAAGCAATCACCAGAACAAGGAACATCACAATCCACCTGGATCCCATAGAAAAAAATATACCCTGCTACTGACATAAACTGTAGGTTCCTGTAGCATCACCCAAAATGTAAATCGAATAACTCTATAGAGAGACCCCAAACAACCGCTCACCCAAACACCTGTACTGAATCTGCCTCTGCTCGGATCTCGAAAGAAGTGAACTTCAGGATCATCAAAAACCAAGAAGTATGGGAGACTCAAATCCCCTATATACTGAGCTCCCCCAGCACACCCAACAAATCTATACTGAGTGTGTAGATCCTCTGCACAACCATGATGACTACCTTTGTATCAAACTGTACCCGGACCTGGATATCCGCCCACTGTATAATCTTTGTAGTCACAGTAACTCTCCAACTCTCCTGCTACTAACTTGCAGCCAAAACTTCCATCAACTACTGAGGGCGAGAGCCCATCCCATAACGGATGATAAGGACTAGGAGCCAATCACATTTGTGTGCCATCAACTTGTCAACATGAGGATCGAAGGAAAAATAATGAGCACTCCTCACCACGTAATGACGATAAAAGGCTCCGCTCTTAGTCAAGGGCTCATCATTCCCCAGTCGTGAACCCAAAGATGGCTCCAATCTCGAACTCTGCAAAATAGGTTGGACAGAATCTTGGGTGACCCTCTCAACAAACCCAACCTCAAACTCTCTATGAGTGAGCATCGTAGTCAAAGTACCTACAATCTCTCTCACCAAACGTCGGATCGCGCCTGTACCCCAGATGAGAACACCCTCAGAAGCTCGGTAAGATCCCTCACGAATTTTTGAACTCTTAAGAAGGTGATCCAAAAATGACTCTGGGCAGTAACATCTATAGGAGGTAGCATCCAACTACTCCCCTCGGAACCATGACTGGTCATCGTGTGACTGTGACGTAGCCAACGGACTCAGGTGATAGCATGCCTCCCCGCTGAGCAATCAAGGGAGTAGTGTCATGAACAGGAACACTAAATGCTGACTGGTCCACTGCACTGCCTGCAACATCCTATAATGTATCACCTGACGTACTACTACCAACTGGAATATCCATCCCAAGGTCCGGCACTCTACAATCCTCTACTGCAGTGCCTAACTCAACTGCACGAAAATCTGATGGAAGTGAACCTGTACCTCCAATGCTGAAATCAAGAGGGGATGTATCCTCAACACCATCATGTCCCATATCCCCAACTGTGGACATCATCAGATCATCAGACACCATAATATGTAACTGTACTGGGTCTGGTGCTGGTGTAGACTGAAATTGCTCTAGTTCCACAGTCACCTCTGCTAACTGAGCTTGTGACTCCTGAAGAGCCAACTGAGTGCTCTCTAAATCCACTGAAGTCGTCGTGAGCTCCCGAGTAAGCTCACTCACCTCATCCTCTCTATCCAAGAGTGCCTCATAAGATGTACTTCCCCACTCTACAAGGTGATCATGATCAGCTACCAACTGAAGGTAATCTCGTCTCAGAATCCTGACAGTCTCCCGTAATGAATGAATCTCTGCAAGGGCCAAGTAACAACCACCAAGCTCATCATCCATAGGAGAACCCCATCCATGAACAACTAGCAGTTGCCGAGCAACATCAAAATGTTCAACTGTGGTAACAATATTGCGCTCGCTAACTCTCAACTGACTAGTCACATGATGACTATGAATAGTCGGTCCTCTATGCAACACCTCTGGCATGCTGTCCATACTGCAAATAGACGTGGCATCCAAGGTACTCCTCTCAATAACACTATCTCCAAGTGAACTGTCCACTGAGCTCTGTGAACTGATAGCTGAGCTCATATCCTCCAATGGAGTATCATCATCTGACACGTCTCCGTCGAACTCCTCTGTACATGAAGAAGCTGCTATAGAATCTATCTGCTCAACACTCTCAACTGCCTCATCCTCTGTAACCTCTAGGTAATCCAGATCCTAGGACCGATCTGTATTCTCCCGTAACTCGGAGTCCTCTCCCAGGGTCTGCTGCAGACATGACACACTACTGGTGGAGTCATCCTCAGGAGTCACATAAGAGGTATCTGAAGCAACCCCAGATGCTAGCAACGGCTCTACTTCTTCAGGTGTCCCTGAAGGAACCTCAACTGACTTCGTATTAACCCCTGAATCTAGGTCATGCTAGCATGAGTCCGTATCTACTGTCTCGAACTCAGTACTAGCATTATCACATGTGGCCTCCGTACTCACATCCCTCATACAGGAGGAAACTGACATCTCCTGTACCAGCCCCATCACATGACTGCTGCTATCCCGATCTGTACAATCTGTCTCCATCCCCTCAAGGCAATCCTCAAAGGTGGTATCCTCTCAAAAATCTGAACTAGAGTCACTGTCTGACTCGATAATGCAATCGGGTGTGGTACTGACATCCACTACAATCGTCATCTCCTGACGTATCACAACGTCATCCACACTGCAACAAGATAGCTCCTGGCTCTCGCCTACCCTATCTGAGAGGTGTGCTGCCTCTCGCTCTGGTGCTACACTATGAAAGCTGATATATACATCTCCAATAACAAGTCCATCCTCAAGAAAAACTGGACCATCAGAGGCAACTACTGCATCAACTGTATCTGCATCCACTGTAGCAACTACACGGAAAGCCTCAACTTGCTGAAGCTCAGTCCTGCAGTCAACCACTGGTACTGGCACGTCCACCTGTCTATGTGTGGAGTGTCTATCATCAGCTCCATGAATAGGTGTCGTATTATATACGGGTGGGTCTACATCTCGGACAC
>MU227820.1:281368-292429 GCA_018584345.1 Thuja plicata
ATGGCAACCTTAGCAAATTTAATCAAATAATAATAATAATTCACCCGTCTTGCGAAAACCACTGAAGAAGTATCAGAATCGAAATCTGTTTGCACTGGAGTGATCCTGATGATAAAAGATGATGAACGAACCTGACGGGGTGACTTACTAAAAATAGACGCTCTCTCCAAGATTGTTGGAGCCCAAACCGGAAGCCAGAAATGAAAACCAAGAGCATCATTCAACTCCTCTAACTCATCTGAGTTCATCGGAACTATCCCTTGACTTACTATAAATAGTAAGTTCACACCAAAGGCCCTCTAAACCCCTCACCAGACCACGAGGATCACAATAATGACCTGGCACCATCATTTTAATGACTTGCTGAAAAATGGGGACATTACAAGTAAGCTGCTGTAAAAAATTAGGAGTGATTTGAAATTTCCATGTAGGAATTCGAGAAGCACAAAGTTAGGTTGCTCAACAACTGGGTCCTCTCCCCTAGTAAAGCCAAAGCCAAGAGTTGATTCACCATTACTTCAACATTTGCTTTCTTCCAACAAATAAGAGCCATCACCAATGGATCCAATGGACTTTTTCCCTATAATTGTTGGCATTAATAGGTCAAACCATTGTTGTTTTCTCATTAGAGCATGATTAATAGGTTGATAAACTTGTTGGCAATATTCTACTCAAACCACTACAAGAAATATGCAATGGTAAGGAGAACACGTCCCTAAGTCAACACCCCATAATGGGGATGGATATGAAGGCACCCCCTAGATTGTTAGAGGCGCGTCAAGGTGTTCATAAATCTTGAGAAAGTCAATAGATTTAAAGATACACAAAAAATTGAAAAGTAAATTAAACACCCATTTGAGCATCCACTTCATTACTAAACAAAAGACTGTAGAGATGAGTCCATAGCAGATTAGAAGCGAGGAATAAATTATAGAACACAACTATCAATTAAGGTTAGGTACTTGATGAAAAGCAAACTTGTAATCTCATTTTAAACTCCGCTAAAGCATGGGATGCTGCCCACAAGTATCAAGAAGAGATTCTATCTGATAGCTTCTAAAGGAAATACATTAAATAATTCTAAATATTTTTTTAAACAATGTTTCAATGTGCCAACAAGACTAGAAAAACTTATGCATAGGTTAAATTCACCAGATCACAATTAAATATATGGCCTTTTGTTTACACTTTTAATATATATACAAAAGATAGAAATGTCTACTTTTAGCTAAGTTATTTTGGGCATTTTTAATTCAATAATTTTTTTTTTAAAATTATATTATTTTAATGGCCATTCCCAAAGTCCAATACAAATTTGCATCATCTGAAACTTTGAAGACACGCTAGAAAAGAGGACAACAAATATGCCCCCATCAAAAATTATTAACACTCGTCATTTATTAATAGAAGCAAAACCAATGACTTCTTGGGTCGGCTCACTTGGTCTTGCCTGATGCGTTACTTAGTCTAAGTTGTGGGTTCAATTATGGATTTGCCTGCAGTGGATGAGGATCCATGATGCATCGTTTGAAAGTATATAAGAGGAGCTTGCCCTCTAAAGAGCAATGCTGCAGATTGCTAGGCTAAAACTCCTAGTTTATTAAAAAAAAGGGAGAATCATAACCACACATTAAAAATTTAATTGCAGAACCATGAGATAGGATAAAACAATTATATGTCATGACTGCAAAAACAACAATTGATTTAAATATCTTTACGAAAAAGTGAGAATCATACCCACACATAATTAAAAACTTAATTCCGGAACCATGATATAGGATAAAACAATTATATGTCACGGCTGCAAAAACAACCATTGATTTTAAGTATCTTTACGAAAAAATAAATGATCAACGTTCTATTAGAAAAAGTTATTCAATCTGAATGAATCAAATATTTACATTTTGCCATGAATTTACTTATATAAGATAAATATGCCAAACAAACTGAGGAGACCAGAAATCTCCCTCCAAAATATCAGCCAATGCCTCATCAAACAGAGAACACCATAATATTACAACTGGCAACCCACTATATTATTAATCGCAGTACCTTATTTTTCCTACATTCCATATGTTTACACAGAGAGCTATGCTCGAGTTGCACTCCAAACATACTTCATTCTCGCTACTGATTTGTTCGTTAAGTCCTCTTGAGAAATTAGGATCACAGAATCTACCAGCTAGATGAGGCCTAAACCTTTTGCACAAGAAAAGAATATTGCACCTGCAACTTGAAGTCATTAGAAATGTCAAATTATCATCAGCTAAACATTAATTGCATAATTTTAGGCACCAGTTCAAAATTCCGTATTTTGTGATTTATTGAAGAAAGTATGATTCACATCATACCAAATGCACCTATACAGTTTGCCGAGAATTAATTCTTGCTGTCAACTCTCTAACATGGTTTCTAAGGCGGTCAGGATTACAGAAGAAGTCTACAAAGACTTGTCTCTCTCGCCCTACTTCATGTGGATGATGCCTCACTATCTGCAGAAACGAGAAACCAGGTCCATTCTCAAACTTTGAATACAAAGAGAATAGTGAAAATTAACTAAAATAATCAGAGGACGTAAGAACTACCTCAGCTTTTTCCCGATGCTCACGTGTAACTTCTTCAATGGCAGTTGAGAGTTGTGAATTGACTTTTTCCATTTCAGAAAGCTCCCTCATGAGAGGCTGAAAATTTCCCAAGACATCAAATCTGTTAAATTATAACTGCATTGCTAGGTTTTGCATGCATCCCTTAGTAGAAAACAACAAGAACAAACACTCTGCCTCTTTAGATAAGTTGAATACAAGAGCGAGATATGGTTCGAGGTCCAACTAACCAATAGCTCAATAGAAAAAGATTCCCAAACAGCAGTTGACAAGAGCAAGTTTTCATAATTCTATTTCAATAATCCATTTCCACGAGTACCATCATACAGCTAATTTATTTTTCCTCATAAGAGAAACTCTTTTTAATTTGAACTTTTGTTTGTACTTATGGTGAATGCATTTTGACCTGATATACGTATAATGCTTATTTTTATAATGATACAGTAGCATGTCAAAGGTCATTCAGATATTATGCGACGTACAAAAAGCCAAGCCCGTGAAATTATGCCACAAAGCCACTCACATTCCTGTACCTCTTCTCTCTCATTTGGTTCTCATTTAAGAACTGATAAGCTCCACAGTTTTACCAGGAGAGGGAAGGCAGGAAATGATGAAACACATTCTGGGTACACCAGGGGATGGGAGTCCTTTTTGGAGGACGACAGGCAATGGTAAGTTAAAATATAAGAATTTGTTTAAAAATACGAGATTTCAACTATTCATATGAGAAGTCATTCACCATATTCATTTTACAACCATATAGAAATTATTATTAAGAAAATTTTATTGTCATCATATGAGCTTTCATTGTCAACATACATATACAACAAAAGGTTTAAAAGCCACAACTACAAAATATTCCATAATTCAGGGCATTTCTCTATTTGGCATTTTATTAAGCTGGTAAATACACATTTATCTCTTTCTGAATCATATTTATCTTTTATCTTTTGTTTGAAGTAAGGTTTAAAATGCTTAGACAACTGACAATCATGGTATTTCTATACACTGGTAATGTAATATCGTCAATATTAAATTCCCTGCAGTACTACATTACTGATGAGGCGTAGCACTGTGTTGGTAACAGATTCGTCACTGCGATGTTGTCTTGAAAACTAACCCCGTTTGCCCTGTGAGCAGTGACCACTGTGCCAACAGTTGGAGAGATTGCAACTGGATCATGATCTAGTCGCAAGCTTCCTTTGCGTTTGAGAGGGGCAACTCCCTCGTATGATGTGGGTATTTAGGATTTTTGTGTACTTTTAACTAAAAAGTACAAAAAGGAGAAAACATGAAACTAAAAGAGAAAGAACGACAGAAACCCTATTGGAAGACATACAAAGACCAGATAGGACTCCAAAGTGGATAACAATTATAGAGGAGTTTATCAACAAATAGATCTATCCATGCAATGATGATGAAAGAAGAATCGCAAATCTTGACATACGAAGAGATAGCCTACTTCATCACATTCAAACAAAGATACCAAAGCCTGGTTATGTATCATTAAATCAACTGCACAAATATCAATGTCTAACACACATGTATAAAAGGTTACCAACTTAACATACGAGAAGTAGGTAATGATAACACAAGAACACATTTAGAACACATGAACTGAACTGCATTCTTCATTAACCTTTGAAATTATACAATTTCAAATCCCTTTCTGTACAAAGTGTTAGCATAAAATTTCTCCAAAATATCTCTGAATATTTCTCTAGAGTTTTCCCTCTGTAAGAGCTTCCCCCATATTTACAAAATAGACTTATATTTATAGGCCACATCTTTGATAACTACCTTCTTTCCTGGGTTAATAACTAACTTATTTTTACGCGATTTGAACAAGGTTATAAACTTTACAAATTTCGCACAAAAATAGTCAACTTCTTAACTTTGACCAATGTGACAAAAGTCACCATTTACAAAATTACAGCTTGAAACCTACACATTTTGAAAAGAAGGCGAGGTAATTGATTTTGATGAAGTAGGCACTGAGTCATCTCGTGATCTGCTAATTACTGATTTTCCAATATCTTTATTTTCAAGTACCAAACACAGATATTTGCCACTGGGAACATCTTGCACCTTGTATATATATACTACCCCAATACTTTGGTAGTACTTGCTAGCATCCTGTACACAATAATTGATAATTTCTCTCAAATTGATGGATTCATCAAATTAAGGATGTCCAATTGGTCATGCAAAATATTTTTATCTAAATGCAAATCTCCATAATTCAACCTTGAAAAGATGTTCATCCCTGGAACATCTGACCACAGTGATGAAAAGCATAACCGTCTTTCCATGTAATTGATCAACTTCTATATTTTCTTTGAGTTCCTGAAGAAGATGGAGCTTGATATTGGTTCTGCAGGATTGAAAAATTCTTTCAGCAACATCGCATTACTCTCCTGTGGCATTTCTGTCAATTTCTAGAGGGGGAAAATACTGTAGATTAGACAGCAAAAACTTCACAAATAGATCTTTAATATTTTTCCACATGGAAAAGTGTTTACGGCCTTCTTCATCTGCAACCACCTCAGTAATGATGAATTCAGGGAAGTCGATGGATGACTTGACTTTCACATTGAATGCTTTTCTGAAGAAAATGGGAGCATCCAACTCGATAGAAGCATAGGTCATTATTCTTTCTGCAATACCATTTGACAACTCACACCGAAACATTTGCCTAAATAAACCATTTGGAAGGGAAGCGGGTGCTCATGCTTCACAACTTCTTCCAGTAATTTCCACATATGTCCATGATACCACATCTTGTAGTGGCATTGTGTCAAATATATATGGAGTGTATCCTCCATGCTTCCACGTTCTTCATTCCTATCTATGGTGACACTCGCAATTCCTTCTTCAAGAAACCGCGGGCATGAAGATTGACCATAGAAATCAAATAATCAATTGTGCATATAATACATCTATGTGAAAATAGTGTGTAATGACCCTCCATCCATTTTACAGAACATAAACAAAGCTTACAGCTGTTAGGATGAGCTTGAGAGAGCTCGATCAATTTAAATACATTGAAATCATCCTTCCAAAACCCATGTTGTCAACATTTTTCAAAATACCTCAAGTGTGTGGGCTATACCTTATAATCATTTGAGCTCTCTAAACTTCCCAATTTGGCACAGGTATTTTAGCAGGAAAGCTTTAAAGTTTTCCTTAAGAGATCGGTTCTGCAGAGTCTCTTATGTTTGAAGGATGCCCATGCGATGACATGTTTTGAGCTATGCTCCACGGAGTTTCCTGGACGGGCATGTTTAAGGGGGCGGGGATGTGTTTCCGGTACGGATACGGCTCAGAGCAAATTTTTAGGGGACGGCTATTAAAAAAATAGGAGAATTTTTATATATATAGAAAGAATTCAAATATGTATATCATAACATTGATAAACCATTCACCTTAGACATTTTAGAAGCTCAAAACAATGAATACATAGCAAATTAACAAAGTTCAAATACTTTCATTGTAAAAATATGGTGTACATATAGCGAAAATGCCCAAAGGCTCCAAGTTTCATGCATGAAATGCCATAAAGAGAAGTCCAACTAAAATACTAAATAGTAAACATAGAAGTTCAACTCCATAATTAGATGTCCATAATAATCAAAATCAGTAATGTATCAGCAAATAATATATGTCAAATACATGGCTGTCCTCTACGAAAGCTTTGTTGCTGCTCCTCTTTCTTCTTCTTTTTGGCAAGAATGAATGAATGAACAAATGAAAGAGAGTTAGGCTTTTTATGTTTTTAGCATCCATACTATGGTTTAGTATCTTTTATTTAATATTAGAGTCCACATGGGGCCCGTCGAAAACCAAACAAATTTAAAAAAAAACTCTTTTTTTAAGACTTGCGGCCGTTTTTTTTTGGTTGGGAAATAGGGGACGGATTTGGGTACCGGGGACAGCCAAGCCGTCCCCTAACCGTCCCCGCTACCCAAATCCGTCCCCTATTTAGGAAACTTTGTTTTTTCAAGTTTCCAGAATGTCTCTGATTTGGGAACGAAAAGGGGACTGTTAGGGGACGTTGAAAATCCGTCCCCGCATCCCTGTTTCGTACCCGGGACGGGAACGGGGGTACAAGGGCAGGGGACGCGTCCCCGTGGAACACAAGTTTTGAGTGCTTCTGGCAACAATAATAATATCTAACATAAGTTTTTTTGTCTGCATATGCTCGAGAGCTTTCGTGAGTCTTTTTCAACACTTTCATTTTCTTTGAAATATTGCAAACATTCCTTTCCATGAGATAGCTTTTCTTTGGAGCCTTCTATTGAACTACTTTCTCTCTGCTTCCACACTCTATATGTTGAATTGGAACATGCGGCGAGGATGCAAACAAATGTTATTGAATTTAGCTTTACATCCGCTAATGTATTTTTTTAAATACCCTTTCAATGGTTATATCTCCTTTATATTGTGCAATTGTTTCATTCCTTTTATTGACATCTCTTTGTGGAAAACCGTCAAACAATTATCATTCTTTGTTCATTCTTCCTATTTTGGAATATGTTCTGCAAAACAGTTAGCACACATTGTCCATGATACCACATTTTGGATGTGCTTCTTCTACAGAGGTTGCGGCCTCAACATTTGGCAAGAAATCAATCCCGAACTATTCTTTGACGGAGGTTTTTAAGCTACTTTGTGGCTCCCATTTGTATGCACAGGCAGTCAGGATGCGACTGAGGTTTTAGAATTTGGCTTTATACCAGCCAGTGCATTCTCATGAATTTCCCAAACTTCTTCAGCAAATCCATTTGGTGGATATCCTGCGATCATTGCATTTCACGAACAACAAAGAGCCCTCTCAAAATATTCAAATTGCATGACCTTTACTAAATGTTTGTATGCTGTCACATAGATTCCATTTTAGGCACGGGCGCATAGAGAAGATGTAGTTGAGGGCTGTGGATCTTTGTTTATACCTGCAAGTCCGCATTTGCTCGCAGTTTTTTTTTTATAAATATTTTTCAACGAATCTTCTTTCTTGCAAGTCTTGCAATCATTACACGTGCCATGAGACTGAATTTCTTCGAAGCCTTCTGCATTTCTTTATGTTCCCCATGATGTAGTTATGAATTCTTGAATCAGTTATAAAAATTCCCAAATGTGGTTCATAGGTTAGAAATGCTATAAATTCGAGCAATTTCAACCTTTTAGTGGTTAGGATTTTGACTTTTTCAAGCATAGAGTTTCAAGATTTGACCTTTCCAAGCAATTCTAATTAAATGGTTATAAATGTTCATTTTTTGTTAGCATTCACAACCCTATTTGCTTATGTGTGCTCATATTTTAAGCATTCACAACCTCCATTTTAGTTATGCCTGCTCGCTTTTTGAGCACTCAAAACTCTTTAAGCATGCTCACTTTTTAAGCATTCACAACCAATTTGGTTTTGAGTTTTGTAATTTTGAGCATTTTTTTACAAATTTTCTTGAAAATAGGCTCATTTCGAAGATATAGACAAGGGGAAAAATTAAATAATTAAAGTTATTTCGAAAAATAACTTTAATTATCTATTGAAAATTAAAAATTGAGCCGAAACTTGGTTTAAAGAATTAGACCAAAATTTCTAAAATTTTGACTATACAAGGAACAAGGTAACACTGCAATCGAGGTTGCCTCACATCTATACAAAGCCAATTTAGCCACACACAAATCGTTCTATGAATGAACTGAAAAATCCATTTTACAAATATAGAGAACCATTGTAACTAGGTTAATGGACACTTTTCTGCCACAATGGAGAGCTTTTTAGTTCCAACTTTTAGCCATGATGACATCACATTCACAGCTATTAATAGTAGCAATATGCTATGTCACAAGGTTCATGTTCATATTCATATTCGAGTTTGACAAGATTAAAAATAGGATGAAGTTTGGCAACAACAAAATTTGGGAAAAAGTTTGAAATAAATCCACAAAATATAGGCAGACATCACGAAACAAAAAAAATTAAAACCAATATTATATTAATTTTAAATATACTATGATAAATTAAAATACTAAAATGTAAATAAGTTTAAAATTTAGTTTAAACATCTAACATATGTTAAATTGTGCATATTTATTATCAAACCTATTAGTAATTAGAACTAGAAGTCTAGATTATTTTTTAATTATTTAAAACTATGATACTGATGCGTCCTGGGATTAGCCGGATGAGGGAGCGGATGTCTTCAGATGCTGATTCTTGCATGGATGCCATGTGGATGCCGGCCAGAAGCGCATCCCAGGCATCCAGATGCGTGGTGATGCCTTCCAGAGCATTCGAGCGCATCCGCAACCCACTGCCCAGAAAAAAAAATATTTATTTTTTCACTTAAAACACAATAAAACATGTGCAAATTAGATTTTTTAATCTATTTTTTGCTCCTAGACCCTAAAAGAACCCTAAAAGAGGTCATTCAGCCATTCTTTTCTCATTTTGTTTGCAGCTTCTCATTTGGTCTCCATTTTGGCATGTTGAAGGCAAAGTGATTCTTTTCGAAGTGGATTGTTCGTAGGGCAAGAGATAGCTTCCACAAAGGAGTTTTGTGCATCTAAGGCAAGCATTTGATCCCATTCTTGAGTCCTTTAATGGTTTTTTTTGAGATTTTGATGAATTTTTTTTAGTTTGGGAAGAAATTTTTCAAGTTTTTTTAATTTTTTTTTAAAAGTAAAGAAACAAGTTTAGCTATCTATTTTAGTATTTTTCTATCATTTCTTTGCACTTGTTTGCTTGAAGTTCAAACTTCAAAGTTGTTTTCTAATTTAAATTTATTTAATTTCTTAATATCTTATTATAATAAAGAAAGAAATTACATTGTATTGTGCAAGAATGGCCACCATCGGTAGTCAAAGTTGAGTAGCAGGGGAAGGAGGTGATAATTTCAAAATTGATATAGGATCTCCTTTATGGAGACATACCAGAAGAATAGAACAGGTTTCAGGAGGTGGCTCATATCTATGGAAGTGTAAATATTGTGAAAGTAACAAAGGAAAAGCATTCAATAGCTCATATTCCTGGATCAAACTTCATTTTTATGGGCCCTGCTGATAAAGGGATGGCTATGTGCAAAGGCACAAGTGGGAAAGGGATGTCAGACGCACAAATAGCATCCTATGTAAAAGAACAAGAGGCTGCTGATAAATTGGTTAGAATATCCAAAAAATGTTTTTATCACCCTCCATCCAGAAAGAATAGAACACAATTACCTACTGAACCAATTCAATCCTCCAAACAACCATTCTTGCAAGTGCCTGTACCGAAAGAGAACGAGGAAGAAGTAGAAATTAAAGCCCACAAAAGAGGTCCATTGGACACCGCATTTAAAATGGAGGCAAGAGAGCGTGTTGATGAAGCCATTGCACATTGCCTCTATGTCAATGATCTTCCTTCCAACTTGGTAAGATCACCATATTGGAAGGAAATGGTGGCAGCCATCAATAAAGCACCAGCTGATTACACAAGTCCTGGGTATGAAAAGGTTCATACCACTCTATTGCAAAGCTCTTCAACCAATTAGAGCTTCTTGGAAAACTTCGGGTATATCTATTGTGTCTGATGGATGGAAAGATACAAGAAATCGACCAGTGATTAATGTGATTGCAGTGTCCCCCAAAGGGGCAATGTTTCTGAAGGCAGTTGATTGTGAAGGGGAGGTGAAGGATGCAAATTTCATTTCTAGAATTCTCATTGAGGCCATAGATATGGTGGGTTGTGAGAATGTGGTCCAGGTGGTTATAGACAATGCCCAAAATTGTAGGGGTGTAGGTGCTTTGGTTGAGGGTCGGTATGAGCATATTTTTTGGACACCATGCACCGTGCACTCTCTCAACTTGATCATGCAACAAATTGGCACTTAAATAAATTGGGTGAAGCAAATATACCAAGAAGGGGAGGAGATACAAATGTTTGTGACAAACCACCGCCTGTCACAATCCATATTTAGATCATTCTCCAAATTAGAGTGCTGAAGGTAAATTCAAAATTGTAATTAGTAAACTTCATTTATTTATTTAATTTGAATAAAAAATTTTGTTCATGTTCAATTATCAAATTATTTAATTATATATAACTTTGTCTTTGCTCTCGAAGGAGATTCTTTAAACATAATCAACAACATTAAAGAAATCAATCCTCCTTCTTGGACCATAGAGAATATTATCCTTAAAATATTATCTATTGTAAAAACCTTTGAAGCAGTTCATATATCTCACAACTACCGGGAGACTAATCAGGTGGCTGATTATCTTGCTAATATTGGCGCCAAAAGTGATGGAGTTCAAAAATGGATAGGAAAACCTATTAATGATGGAGCAGTCAAATCAATTATCAACTATGACAAATTCAGGCATAAAGAAGGAATTATTAAAAGTGTTGTTAATGGCACGAAATAAATCAACTCAGAGTGGGAAGATTTGGAATGACGGCCAAATCAAGGGGAAG
>MU227820.1:301485-313272 GCA_018584345.1 Thuja plicata
CTTCCAAAGCAATTGTAACGATATGCCTATAATGTGTACACCGATAATTTATATCAAACTTAAATGATAGTAGTGTGCTTCAATTTGGAAGGTGGGTTATTGTTCTTGTTGCTATTGACAATGAACTCCGAATTATGTGCTTGGGTGTATTTCAATTTTTGTATGTTTTTATTTTAATATTCCATGCATATTGACAATGAATTCCGAATTATGAATGCATATTGAGTATTGAGTATTGAGTTTGAATATTGAAATGTTGAATGTTAAGGTTCTATGAGTATGATGTTCAAATGGCATGCTTTATCCATGCTTTCATATGAATGTAATGTATATATGCAAATTTTCCTATATTTTTAAAATTTCCCTATATTTATATAGCCGTCCCCTGCGGTCCCCAAACTTGGCAAAAAAAATTGCCGTCCCGAAAACCCGTCCCCTGTCGTCCCTGTCCTGGAAAGTCGGGGTAACACTGCTAATAACATGTCTGAATATGAAGCTTTTTTGCTTTGATTGAATGTGGCTTCCAGATAGGGGATCAAATGCATTACAGTATACAGTAATTCAGAACTTGTAGTGTCTCAAGTTAAGAGCACATGTCGCATAAGAAAATTGAATGGGAATGTACAAGAATGTTTTGTGGGATACCTTTGACATGTACATACATACATATACTGTCTCCAACTACACATCCCCAACTTTTTTCAAAACTGTTGTACAAGCACCCATCCCCATCTCCATACCAGTCCCAATCTGTTCCCTAGCTATGATCATTTATATGGAAGGTCAAACGTAACTGTCATTAGCCTTGACAATGTGCACTTAGTTTCTATAAAAAGATATTCACCTTGAACTGTAAATTGTCATTTGAAGTGGAGTTGGATGCACTAGCAATGGAACAGAATTTGTGTTGAATTTCTTTTTAACATATATTTTAGGCTACGTATCTTTAGCTTCTGTTTTGCTAAATACCAATGCAATGCTTAACTCCACATATAATAAGCAATATCAAAGTTCAAGAATTTTGGATCTATTTGGAGAAAAAAATACAAACCTTACAATATTACTTATAATTTTTTATGACCATTAAACATTCTGTCATTCTGATTCTAGCTCTGGCTAGGAGAGAAGAAAAGCAACACATGCCTGATGTTTTCAATAAGGCACAGGTAAATTTTTGAATTTAATGCCAGAACTTGAGTTTTACTGGGAATCAATGTAATTCTAATAACAAAATATTTTTAAAAAAAACACAGAACAAATCTTATATCAACAGCCATATGTAAGCAGTTTAGGACCATCCCTATGGTAGAACCGTACAACGGAAAGTTACAGTAATGGAGGATAACATTTAAAATTCAAACTTGAATAAAAAAGTCCAAGTAAAGAAACTTTCAAATAAATTAAATTAAAAAACCCTTGAACTTCAGCAAAACAAAAAGTAATCTTCTCTAAATTCCCCCACATGTATATAATAGATTTTTAGATTTTCACAGAAATTCCAGCCATTGGTTAATATATTTATTATGTTAACGCTTTAAGTTTAAACCGAGCCCATCAAAATCTCTTACATGCTCATGACGATTTAAGATGTTGTATATGTATCATAACACCTTGAGTGAACCTGAGATCCCTCACACTGCATGTATCTCTGATATCCTTCAAATTGCAGATGATTAATCCACTCAATGATACAACCAACCAGATTTTCCCAATTAATTTTGCCAGTTTGTAAACTTGAAAATTTAACATTAATAGAAGACGTGTGGCTAAGATCAGTACTGCTTCACTAAATTTTAAGATTTTCTAGAAGTTTATAGTACAGTACAAAGATTTAAAAAAAGTGTAATGACATACTGAGTCACAGAATATTTAATTCAACACCTAAAAATATGTTTATGAAAACTTTTGATAAACTATGATTGACAGAAAATGTTGTATAAAGGCTTGAGTTTTACATATGTAGATATAAATTGTTACTGGGAGAAAAATATCATCAATTATTTAATATAATTATTACAGGAGAAATATTTACCCAAGGCGTCAATATTGGCTGTGCAGTAGTGGAGGATGCAAATAGAAGTCGTTGCATTCTTCTTATAATAGTACACCTAATCAGAAACAGAAATATAATGTTAGAACTATAATCTGCTATTGCTTCTTTTGACAAAAAAGTATTAATTATTGAGTCTTGAGATATGATAATGAGTGGAACAACGTTTCAAACAAAGAGAGAATATGGAAAGGAAAGTGAAGATATGAAAGTAAAAAGGAGTAAGCAGTGCGCACATGCAGCCTATTATGAGGAAATACTAGTTACAGAATCGGTGTATATGATATCCTACATGTTAGCACGGTACCTGTATAAGATATTTGTTTCATGTTATATCAATCTTTCCAAACATAGTTCTTCTAAACCAATATACTTTTATTTGCTACACAAAAAATCTCCTGATAGATGATATACATCTACCTTGATCTATCTTACATAAATGCTAATTGGGTTTCCAAAGTTTTCATATGATGTCTTTGCCAATTTCAGTTATTTCCCTTCAGCACATATGCTTATCAAAATACTATAGACTACATATTATAAATTATTTTCATATAACAATTTATGAATAAGTGGATAATCAGTGTACCACAGGGACACGTCCACCCCAAAACCCCCAGTTTCCAGGACAGGGATGTCTCTAGGACGTGGGGATGAGGCGGGGACGTCTCCCTGTTGAACTACAACTGCCCCGGGACAGTGGGGACAGTGGGACGCCTCTGGGATGTCCTGAGGACTCCCAGGAATCTCCCATAGTCCACACTCAAAAACTCAGTCCCTAAGCAATATTTAGTGAAAATTATGTGAAAATGGCATCCTTGTCTTCAAATCAGTCTCATTCTCTTCATTAGAATATATACATGAAATATAACATTTATGTATAAAGCTATATTTCATGTATATATTGGCAGGATCTTTGAGAGTTGTTTCGGATATCTAGGACTTATAATGTAGATTTTAGATTGTAAAGGATTTATAAATTATTAGACTCGGTCAAATTTCTGTAAACTCTTCTCTCTCTGAAATCTAGACCTATCTCTCTAAGTCTCTCTGTCTCTCACCCCCTAACCTCCGCAAGGGGTGCTACTCTCAACCTTGTTTTGGCTTTACCACAAAAACCCCATCAAACTATAAGTTTAAGCAGGAAATAGGCCAATGAAAAATCATGGTCATGAAAATCTACATAATACATTTGCAAATCTCTGCATATTTATAGACAGCCACAATCAAGACCCAGCAAGGGACACTGCATGTTGACCCCAAATCTCCACCCACGATTCTTATTGTTTATGCCATAGTTGAAAAACTAGGTCTCGGCAAAAACTCGGTGGGCCCAAATTTATTGAAAACCTCGGACTCAGCAAAAACTCGGCGGAAAAATCGGCAATAAATAGGCACTTTTATCGAACATTTAAAAATATATAATTTCATAAAATATTCTTAAAAAAACACACATGCACCAAATTTTTGTATAGTGATTCAAACTGTTGGCTTTCGACTCTCCACACCCCGCGTCTTTCCTTGGTGTCGTTTCTATACAGCTCAGTCTATAGTTGCACACTAAAAAAAAACTATTACGTAATACCTCTTCGCGACCTCTTCATCGCTTTACAACTTAAAATAAAACCCTAAATGATTAAAAAACATTTGTTTTTAACTGCAAAGTTTTAAGCGTCGTTTTTTTAAATAAATCGCGATTTTATCAGGAAAAAATCGCCCCGCGAAAATGAAAATATCGTTGGCAATATTATCAGGGATAATATTGTTTCCTCCATTGCATCGCGATATATCGCGAGATTTTCAAACATGGTTTATGCAACCATTTCCATGTTTTTTATGTTTATTATTTAAAACTTTAAACTATGCTTAGTATGCCAAATTTTCATTCGCAATTCTTATACTTATTCTTCGATTGCACTTTCCTCCCAAAGTTCCAAAACTCTACCCACCATTGTTAATGTTCGAATTTCAAATTTTCAATGCAATCATTTTCTTGTTTTTAATGTTTATTAGTGTAAAATTTACACGTGGCAAACTTTCATTTACTGTTCTTATATTCCTTTCTTACACATCTTTTTCTAACAATTTTTTCAAGTATAATATGTACTTGCACCACCCTTCCACCATTCCTCTATCGTCCCCAAACTTAGGTCATCGGTCTCTTTGTCCCACCGTCAAAAAACTTGGTGGAACATTGATTATATATGTATATATATAGACACACACACACACATATATATATTTATATATATATATATATATATATATATATATATAATTATACTAAGGTTTGACACCCTACTCTTTGGTTGGAGGTAATTTGCAAAGAAGGTTAAGGCCTATAGTTTCATTTGCTAAGAGATGGCATATTTTAAAAAAGAAAAACAAAGAAAGAGCATAAGAGAAAAATGTAAGACACTAAATCCTAGGGTCATTATCTCCAGTAATGGAAAAGATATTTTTTATTTCAACGATCTTGGTTCCCCAAAAATGTGCAATGAACATCTGTAATTTCTGAACAAAGAGTGTAACTCCCAGATCTGACATTGTTAAAGTGACTTCAAGAGTATTTTGATCCTTTTCTGGATGTGTTCTTGACTACTTAGTCAACTAGAAGACTATCAATTCATTCAAATTCTTTTGTGATGTATCTTCTCAAGACAAATAGAGAAATGTGCAATTATGTGTCTAAATTACCAAGTTGACTCTTGTAAAGATATGCAACTTATGCTCTTTATTCATTTGCATGTATAAAAACTAGTTTTTGTATGCATTTGGATAAATTTGGTCCTCAAGTATATCTTCATTAAAGTATCCCATTCAGTTTCAATCAATACATGTTCTGCAAGAATCCTGATCTATGTTGCCTAGCTGGTATAGGTACCCATCTGCATGAACTAGTTCTCCTCCATCATCCCAACACACCTATAACACTGAATCTCAAACATTATATAATTTGGTGTACGAAGTCAGTTCTATTCACTAATATCTTGGATGTATAAAACAACATAGGGGCTGTCATTCAATGCATTCTAGACAACCCACGTGGTATTCAATGTACATAATCAAGTGATACACCTCCAGTTCCTAAAAACACCATACAGGCACAAAGTGAACCAAAATACGGGTGCATGATGCGATGGCTATGGTTTGTATCAAGGTAAGTGTTAAGTTTAATGATGAAATTGAAATATCCCAAGTACAGAAAATTACACAAACCCTTGTATTTGATAAAAGATAGAATATAATGACAATTTTCAAGCATCGATGCACGATTCACAGGAATCCACAATAACACCACTTCAGTCACAGTCACTAGAAGTCAGTAATCAGAAATCTCCACTGAATATGTGCACCTTTAAACAATGCTCAGTCTGATTACAATGTGATTGCCAAAATTGGATTGAAAGTTGCTTCAAAGTGCCACACAAAAATTCCTGTGGTATTTGATGCTTGCCTTCAAGCGCAGATGTAAGTTTTTTGATAGGAACAGCAAATCAATTTGTTTGGTCGATGTCCACCTAGCTTCAGATTTCAGAATTTACTGGATTGTAGGTGGTTGCGCACTGGAGATGCTTTTGTTCTACTCGGGCAGCCTCTTGAATATCGCCAGCACACCAAAATTAATCTTTGTTACTATTAAAGCTACTGATCTCCACCTTCGCTAGATGGAAATCACCTCAGAACTGCAGAATTATGCTATGCCTTAGTTCGATCTGCAGACAAATTATCACCTTGCATCTATCAAGTGATTTCAGCCTTCAAAGCACAATTTTGTCTCCGTAGTAGACTACGCAAAATAGAGTAACTGATTTGCAGACTAGGGTGGAATCCAAACCACCAAAACTGCTCAAGACTTATTTCTCCATTCGCTGGAAATGAGAGAAAGATTGCAATTCATCCATGCTCCAAGTCACCCCAGCAATGACAATTTATATGATTCATTTAGGATCTTCCCGCCACAAATCAAAACTAGTCGACTCAAGATGAGGGGGTGGAAAATAATAAAAGGGCCACAAAGAGTAGCAACACCAAAGAGAACGGGCCCCACATTGATCATCTTGCTTTCGTTCTAATAGCCCATGAGGGTCATAATGGGCTATTCAAAATGAGATCCGTTATAGGGCATTGTTAAAAGGAGGGGAACATGACAATCTCCCCTTCCTGGAATAAATTGTCCACAAGCGATTTCAGATTAGGATGCTCTAATATATGCTCATTCTCAGATATAGCATCCTCAACCGGTAAGTCCTCCAACTTGACACGATACTCCTCGATTGTTCAGCTTCTCAGCTTCTCTCGACAATCAACAATCTCCTTCAACTCTAACACTAGTTTGCCCTCATCATCAAGAAGCAAAAGCTCCTCTCAAATAGTGACTCACTACCCAAGCGCCCTTTTGAGGCAAGAAACATTAGACACATTATGTATCTTGCTACTTTCTAGAAGCTCCAACTCATAGGCCACTTCTCCATTTCGTTTGACCACCTTGTATAGACCATAAAATACAAGCTTTAGCTTCTCTACACCACTTTTCTTCAAGAAAGATTGCCTGTAGGGTCATAAATGAAGGTAGACCAAATCTCCTAGCTCAAAACTGCGCTCAATCTTGTGCCTATCCACATTTATCATTTGTTGATTTTGGGCTTGCTGCAAATTACTCCTAAGGGATTTAAGGATGTCTTGGCGCTCCTATATTCAATCCTTCACCTTCGGTGCTCTACTATCCTCGAATGTCGTATCCAAAATTAAGTAGCATCATAACCAAATAAGGCATTGTAGGGCAACATCCCAATGGATATATGGTAGGTGGTATTATAACAATACTCAACTAGGCAGAGCCATCAAATTCAAGTCTTTTGCAGCTTACAACATAGTTTCATATATAGCCCTCCACCCACTTATTTACAATCTCGATCTTCCCATCAGTCTACGGATAATAACTGGTACTCGGAGTTAGATCGGTGCTTGCCAACCTAAAGAGCTCTATCCAAAAGGTGCTAAGGAATCTAACATCTCTATTGTTGACAATGTTCTTCAAAAGCCCATGCAATCTGAAAACTTCTCAAAAGAAAAACTCGGCAACTTATACAACCTTATATTCAGTTGGAATGGCAAAGAACTGAGCATACTTGGTCAAACAGTCACCACCATGAAGATGCAATCCTTGCTCTGTACCTTAGGAACTCCTGTGATGAAAGCCATTGACATATTTTTCCAATTCTGTTCTGGAATAGGTAGGGGCAATAACAATCTTGCTGGAACCTTATTCTTTGATATGTTTTATTGGCAAGTGGTACACTCTTTGAAAAAATGCAGAACATCATCTTTGAGGCCCTTCCATGAGGACCTCTTTTAGATCTATTTATATGTTTTCAAGTACCCAAGATGTCCAACCAATGGCAATTCATATACCACCCTTAGAATCTTCTCCTTCAACTTTGACTCTAGAACCAAGAAGATTGTGTCCTTGTAGTAGATGATTTATCTACCAACTTGTATCTATCATCATGAATCTAACTGTCCAACTTGCAGGCAAAAGTGCTCTTGGAATACTCAACCAGCCAATAAGCCTTCCAAATTGCTAAGACTTCTGACAAGGAATATATGATTGGGTTCTTGGATAAAGCATTGACAATTGCATTCTTCTTCTCCTTCATATATTCAATATCAAAGTCATAGGCCAGTATCTTATCCATTTTTATTGTCTCGCATTCAAATCCTTCTGCTCCAAAAAGCATCTAAGGTTGTTATAATCAATCTTGACCACGAATCTCCCGCCAACCAAATATTGCCTCAATTTGGCCAATGCTTGCATGATTGTGAGCATCTCCTTGTCGCACATCAAGTACAACCTCTTGGTATTCCTAAGCTTTCTACTCTTATAGGTAACGAGATGACAATTCTACATCAAAACTGTTCCAATGCCTTCTCTCAATGCATAGCACTCCACTACAAATGACCGAGTGAAATCAAGTAAGGCAAGAAATGAAAAAGTGCTCATGGTCTCCCTCAACTTTTTGAACACCTATTACACCTCAATCCATCAAAATGCACATTTTCTAGATAAGATCACCAAATGGGCTCTAAGTTGCGTGGATCCCCTCACAAACCTACAGCAATTGCATAGGCTAAAGAACCCTCTTAACTCTGTAAGTGTCCTAGGAGGTGACCAGCCGAGGATTGTCTAGATCTTCCCTTGGTGCACCTACACCCCCTATGTGCTAATGATATGTCCCAAGTACATAATCTCTATCATGCCAAACTCACACTTGGGTGCCTCCACATACAATGGTTGTGCCTTAGTTAGCCCTAAAAACTCATCCAAGTGCCTCAAATGGTATTCCCATGTCTTGTTGTCTATAAGTATGTCATCAAAGAAACCCAACAGGAACTTCCTCAATTGCTTGTTGAAGATGTGGTTCATGCATGACTGGAATGTGGCAAGTGCATTGGTCAATCCAAAGGGCATGACCAAGAACTCAATGTCCATAGTGACACTTAAAAACTATCCAGTGAACATCTTGTTCCAACACCCAAATCTAGCGATATCCCAATCTATGATCTATCTTCGAGAAATAGACCACTCCAGGAAGCTTACCCAACAACTCATCTATCCGTAGAATTGGGTACCTAATGTTGTTTGTCTTCTTGTTTAGAGCCCGATGCAGATCCTGAGAGTCCCATCCTCCTTCACCAAGACAACTAAAGATGCAAAATGGCTTCAGCTAGGCTTGATGTGTCCCATGTTGAGAAGCTCTTGTATTGCCTTCTCAATTTCATTCTTGAACTTCTTGAGACGCATGTAAGGAGTCGTGACGATTGGTTTGGCTCCTTCTATCTCTATGGTTTGCTTGAATCCTCTATCCGGCAATACCCTAGGAGGAATGTCATTGAAGACCAAGCTATGTCTACCCAACATTGTAGCTCATCATCGTGGTAGTTCTTAGGTCGGTTGTCCAATAGCTTAGAATAGACCAAATGTTGTGCTACCCATACCACATCATCATGTCTAGAGATCGCATCTGTTTGTTTAGATTAAACCACTCTAAGCCCTCCATTAGACATCCCCCTCAAAACAAACTTCTTCCCATCCACCTTGAATGTGAATTTCAATCTCTTGAAACTTTGGGCCTACTTGTCAAGAGTCTCCATCCATTGAATACCCAAAATAACATCTATGTCATCCAAGTCTACAACAAAAAACTCATGTAATTTCCCAAGGTGATGTTCATCTAGGAAACCAAATGTGTGCAAGCAAGAAGTTGTACACTTGCTAACTTTACATCAAATCCCTCGCGCTCCACTGTCTGCAATAACCTCTTATAAACCAAGGAAGCATTAATGAAGTTGTGAGTAGCTCCACTGTGACAATGACTTGTCCTTGTATACACTTTACACCTGAAAGACATTGTATTGTGGTGTACTAGATAAGGCACCGATGGTTCCTCCCATTTTCTCTACTATTGCAATCTTCTCTACACGAGGTGGCTCCTCACTAGACTCTTCAGTGTCCTCATCGACGTGGTCCTTGTTTTTTGATACAACCTCAATGTAGTGAATCTTTCCTTTGCCAAGGCATCTATGTCCAAGCTCCCATGGTTCCTTCCAGTTAAAACACAACTTTCTCCTTCTCAAGTCTTGCCTTGTTCCTTCCTCCATTTAGGTTCTTCAGCGCCAATCCTTCTAAAAGGATTTTTTGCCCTTATCCTTCTACAAAATGGGTGCCTTACGTGGAACTTAACTCTTGGGGGTAGATGAGGTCATGCCACTAGCTTTCTTTATTGCCTCCTAGAAAGTATTGGAGCTAAGGGCCTTGACCCATCCCCTCAAAGGATCCATCGATCTGTCCATGAATAGGGCAATCAACATTTTCTCCGATGACTGTATAATCAATATCAAGAGCTAACTCCTTGAAGTTAAGCTTCAGGTCCTTTCGATCAAACCTCTTGATGAGTCTCTTTGTGAAGTCAACATAGGAGGTGATTTGATTGTGTTCAATGGTGACCATTCCATAATGCCACCACTCATGAGCAATCCTATGAAGATGTAAAGTTGTGAACTTGATTGCTTCATCTTCAAGCATGGGGTTGAGTTGAGAGTATGTATCCGCCTTCTTACCCAAGCCTCTTTTGTTGTCTTCCTTGAGCCATCAAAGAAGGGAAGGTAGCACTTGTCGATCTTCCTCCAAAAGCCATTATTGTAGTCTTTATTGTCTCTGTAAAGCAAGTGTCTCATCCTCAAGTCCAAGTAGTTCTTGAGGGACATATACGGTTACAATCCTCCATCTAATCGATCTTGCTTGAACTATTCTTACAACTCGACCAAGGAGGGAGCATGATTCTCCTACTACTTTGCCCTAGGTGGAAAATTGGGCATCATGGACCTTGAGCTAGACGTAGAAGTGTGTTTACTGTGAGTCCTATCCATAGTAACGAGAATCGCGCGTGAATAGCGATTCGATTCACCCTCCCCATTTTTTGGGAGCCGGTGAATCAGATCGGTGATTCTTAGGCGTGAATCGCCTGAATCGCAGGAATCGGCCCGCGGGAATCGTCGTGAATCGGCCGCGCGGCTGGGCATAAAGTGAACCAAAAAACATTTAAAAACACTTGTTTTTTTTGACTTTTTTTAGGTCATTCCTCTTTCTTATAAACCTAAAGGGTCTTCTATTTGCAAGAGAGGAAAAGTGAGAGAGAAAAGTGACAGAAAAGAAGAGAAAAGAGAAAACATAAGTTTCCAACCAGCAAGAAGGAAGAGCACGAAAGGCATCGAAAATCCATTTGGGGAGGCCACAGATTGAATTGGGAGCATTAAAGAGTCAACAACAACACTCCTCAACTCATTTGCAAGAGATAAGTGTTAATTTTTTTTGTATGTTAGTGTATTATTCGTTTTTTGTTAAATTTTTTTAGTTTTCATTTGCAAATCTTAAATGGTTTTTAGTTTTAGTAAATTGCAAAGTAGGCTTTGCTGTTTTGTATAATATTTTCAAACTTTGAGGTTTTATTTGAATTTTCTTAATTGTTGCAGCCTTAAATTGCATTTTCCACAATGGGTAAAAAAGATGAATGTTGGAAATATACCGAAGAATTTCCTGGAAGAACAAAATTTCAAACAAAATGTATGTTTTGTAAAGAAATAAATTCTAGTGGCATTTATAGATTCAAATTCCACATTGCTGCCATACCTGGACATGATATCATGGTTTGCACTAAACAAACTCCTGAGGCAAAACGCACTTGTATAGTGGCATTAGAAAATTTTGAACAAGAAAAAATAAATAAGAAAAGGCAACTTGAAGGGTTAAGGGCTATTGGCTCCCATGCTCCCACAACCGCAACTACACTTGCATCTGAGTCCGCATCCGTAGGTTGTGTTGGAGAGGGTTCTTCCAGGCCTCCTTTTTATCCTAGTGCTAGGCCTAGTGTGGATGGCGATGCTACTGCTAGTCGTTCTTATACTGAGAATGAGTCCAGCCGCCTATTTCAGTCTAGAGTGCGGAAGAACAAATTGGATAAATACATTGTGCCCCGCACTACTCCTTGCTCACAACCCACGCTTGAGGGCATGGGTTTGAACAAGGAGATTCATGATGCTGCCAGAAAATAAATTTGCAAATTTTGATACTTTTGCAACATTCCATTTATTGCAGCCAGGTAATTGATTCTTTTTTATTTGTTTTACTTTTCTTTAAGTTTGAAGTTAAATTTTAATTATATCTACTTGTTTAATCA
>MU227820.1:330410-340811 GCA_018584345.1 Thuja plicata
CTTTTATCGGCGCAATTTCCACCCCAAATTATTAAATGGGGGTTTGGGGGCGAAGCCCCCAAGACGAGGTCAAGACATCAAATCATAAATGTATGTAAGATGAAAGACACAAAAAAAAGATTAAAAAAAAAAGTGCTTTTTAAATTTTTTTGACTTGACAGCCTATTCATGCCGGTTCATACATGGCGATTCAGGCGATTTTTGGATGAATCGCCTGAATCGGCGATTCAGGCGATTCATGCCAAAAAACCACCGATCTGATTCACCAGCTCCAAAAAAATTGGGAGCGGTGAATTGAATCGCGATTCACGCAATTCAGAGGCGATTCTCGTTACACTGATTTGTACACTACACATTACGGATTTTGTTCGTCATACTTTTAGATGTATCATCCACAATTTTACATGCTTTCACCAGCTGCTCTTCATCAAGAGTTGTGGCTTCAAGGAAATTGCATGTTGACAGAAATACTTGATAATCCTTCATTTGCCAGTAAAATAGGCCACAAAAAGAATTTGTTTCATCCTCCGAGCATTACAGTAACTTCAAAATCCCTTTGTCGCTCGGTTCCATCTGACATTCACTATCTATCTATTCTTCGTCGGAATCTGAATCTAAAAAAATCTGACGAAGCTGCTTTCTCACTAATGGCGTAGGCCATCAAAAATAATGGTGAACTTTTTCATGAATTAATTAGTAAAGAAACTAGTAGGGGCAAGGGTAGTTATAGGGGACAAGAATAGCAAGGAGAGCGGGAAAAGAATTAGTAGGGGCTCGATAGGGAGCAAGATAGGACGTTCAAATCTATATGAGAGAGGAATGATAGGGAGCGAGTTGCCTTAACCTCCGTTGGCGTTCGCCTTGTTGTGCGAGGATTAACGATTCATGTGTGGCTTCTAAGGCATCTGTTTTGTCCTTCTTATTTCTATCTTTATTCAATAAATTTGGCATAAATTCTCTAGCAACACATCAAAATAAAGCACTTTTATTTATTCATATCTTCATACAACCTGGGTCACTATGTGACCTTTGTCATTACAGATTTACTGTATTCACCCTCCCCGAGGATTTACAGTTCATGGGTTTCTCCTTCGCCGGGTTGCATCATGTTCTTCTTCCCGACAGCCATTCTCATCAAAATTCCGTAAAAGTTGTTGTCGGCGTTGTTCCCATTCAACTACCTCCTTCGATTCATCTGCGCGAGGGATGCTTGTGCTAGCAAACGGGGCAGGTTATGCAACAACCTGTTTGCCACGAGACTAACATTCAACACGTCCCAAACAGTATCTTCGGCAACTTCCGCCCGTACAGCCTCACGTCGTACAAAAGTTTATATGGTTGTCTGAAGCAGAATATGGAAGTTTGTCGTTAGTGCATGTCCCCCTTGGAATATTTTTGTTATTCCCATTTCATTGGTTGTGATATTGACTTCAATAGGTATTCCCATCTATCCGTCGTATCCATTTGTTGTTCCCAAATTCAATTCCATCTAATCTACCTGCATCATCTAATGTTAATGATAATGAGGGTAATAATCTTTATGAAAACCCATATCATGCTAAAGTAGTATTTTTAATTTGTATGGTGCTTTTATTTATTACGTGCATGCTATGTAGTATTCACAATTTCTCCTTTTTAGCTGCAGATATGTATATATTATAATTATTATGTTTTTTACATGGACATAGCCAAAACAAACCAAACCCCCAAAAAAGTTTCTTGTACCAGCATACCCGAAACCAAACCAATCGCCTTGAATATAAATATACATCTATGGTAAGAATACCATTTATGAAATTATGTGTCAGCCAAATTTTCTGAAATTGTTGAACTGGTTTGATGTAAGAATGTTTTCAATTGTCTAATTAATCTGCAAGTGAGCAATGTAGAAAACCTTACAAAATCTGCCAAAACAACAGATAAGTTGCTCAAAAACACTGAAACAAAGATTACCATCCAGAACCTCAAAAGTGCATATTAAAGATGAATATTTGTAAGAGATTAATCAACATTTAGTATCAAACAATGGGTCTTAACTTTTTGTTTCCAGCAAAGTTATGCAATTTCCATTTAGAACACGTCATTGCAAAAGTTACAAACAATAATTATTTAGCCATGTTTTATGCATGCCTTGGTAGGATGCTTGACTAATATTGTTTGTTGGAATATAAGAAAGCAATGTTTAAAGTTGATTATACTAAGCAATAAACTCATATAAGTATTTAGAACAATTTCACATTATCAACCTGGTCAACAATTCAGAAAGCATGTGTATTTCCAAAATATAAATTCCATAAATCATAAAAGCTTCAAGAGAACAAAAAAATATTACCCGCTTCTGTTGTGAGATGTAATACTCTTGCCGCATAACTTTCAGGTCATAATCACCTGTCGAAATTGATCATAAGTATAATATATCCACCCAACTACCTCACATGGTTTATAACATGAAATCCAAACAACAAACCTCCTCAGCGAGGACAGATAAAAAGAAAAAATAGAATCTAGCTACCTCACCCTGAAACAATATCAAATCAGAAAAGTCAATACCTTGCAAAATATAAGTATCCTGAAGCTCGGCAAGGTCCATACAAATCTTCGGTATTACCTGAAATTCAGTACTCATTAGAAATATTCAGTGGTCATTCTAAGGATTCAAAGAAAATTGTGAACATGAGCATTCTCCAATACATCAGTATCCAAATAACCTAAGTGACAACAGTGAAGAATATACTTGTATTGTCCCCTGCTAGGTTTAGGCCTATTATAACCAGAATTAAACCATTCTAATATTCTTATGGCCTAAACCGAATGGACTAAGTTGCACTGAATCAAATCTATGTTATTCCATAGTTCAACGTAAGAAAAATGGCTCATTTATCATGCTAAAACATATTAGGTAATCTGGTTGTTTTACTATTTATAATTCTTAATGTCAATGTTGATCTTATTACTACTTCAGTTTGAGAGAGGAGAAGTATGAATGTAACCAAAGCGCTTAGAAACCAAACACAATAGACTCCCTCAAAGTTTATAGATCCAAGCTCTTGTCCTATCTTGGGACCGTACCCTCAAGGATTAAGGGACGCTGATCCCTACCCTATCTTGGAAATCATCCTATTGGCTGGATTTAGACTGCCCCTATTTGGAAACACTTCAGTCCCTTCCTCTTTGGGTACTAAGTAGTAATCGATCTGAACATGGACATACCTATATGATTATGAATTCATTATTACTATTGAATATATATATTACAGATGTAAATACTAGATAATTTAGGGATAAGTTATAGAACATTTAGATAAATATATTATTTATAGATGATTTTGATTTAATCCTCATTAACATATAAGACATATAATAGACTATATAAAGGTTCTTTATCCCTTATATATATATATATATATATATATATATATATATATATAAGGGATAAAGAACCTTTATATAGTCTATTATATGTGTGTATATATATATATATATATCTGATTTCACTTTTATAACGGATATTAATATTACAAACTCACTATTGTAAATGATATTAATACTACAATATATATATATACATATATCTGACTTCATTCTTATCAATGTGTATATCACATATTTTAAAATCATATAAAGATTCTTTATTCTTAATAAAATATAATATTCTGCCATATAGTGTTAATTTCTAGATGTTAGCAGCAATCATAAATGACTTATTTCCTTAATCGTCTCGTCCTTATGAAGGGTATTGTTGTGAGGTTTTCACACCATCGCCCAATTGCAAATGGGGACCCCCTCTATTCGCTCATAGTTGTTAGTTTAATTAGGTTTTGACAATAAATTTGGCTATTCAGAGCTTTGAAAGATTGAGGGTTGACTGAGAAATCAAGTCGTCAAGTTGTGGTCTTAAAGTGAGAACATTAAAATTGAAGTCCTTTGGGGTCATGTTATAGTCGGTTTGAACGTAAAATCCTAAGCGCATTTAACTTTTGACTAGTCATTTAGTCCAAAATTCATTATAAAGGCATATTCCATGCATAAGGGCCTTAAAATCCTTATAGAAATTGATTTTCCATACTTAAATTGCCAAAATCCCAAGGAAAATAATTTTTTCTTTATTAAAATATACAAAATCCGGACTTACCATGAATTTCCCCACTTATTTGATCAAAATCAAGACTTACTATGAATTTCCCCACTTATTTTGATCAAAATCTGGACATATCATGAAATTCCCCACTTTAATTGGCAGTTTCTTGAAATTTTTCGAAGTGTTGGGAGTTTATCCAGATATGGGTCATTTTTCCCCAATTGAAATCCAGAGATAGAAGATAAGAGTGAAGAGTCCAGATACAAGGCAAATTTCCCCTTTAGGTTTGTACTTAGTCAAATATTGAGACCCAGAGTAAGGATTGATCCCTTTGGATGTGTGTATTTGTCCAAAGAACTTAGTCAAATATTGAGACCCAGAGTAAGGATTGATCCCTTTGGATGTGTGGATTTGTCCAAAGATAGCTCATTTTTCCCCTTGGAGATGAATATGAATGTGAAAATAATTTCTAAGTATGGCATTGAATTTATCCCTACGTGGGTGATTTTTCCCTTTGAGGGTCATTTTTGTTAAGTGAAAATGTCAAGTTTTTGGATTATATTAGTCCCTATGAGGGTTGATTCTCCTTTCTATGGACAAGGAAGATTATTTAAATGGGGACAAGGCAAATTTAAAGGAATTTGGAGTCCCTAAGCAGGTCGATTTTCCCTAGGTGAAATAAAATAAAAATAAAAATTAATTAGATAAAACGGAAAATAATATAATAAAGTTCTACAAGCTTCTAGAAGACAAGGTTTTATCCCACATTGCTTCTGTGGGTGAAAAGCCAAGCCAAAACCACTTTAAAAGAGGAGAAGCTACAGCTATATAGAACGCAAAATTGGCTAAGTGATCAAGCTGAAGGAGGAAAAAGGCCAAGGAGTTCGATTTTGGCCAGCTATTTTAGAAATTCTTGCAAGTTTCTAAGTCTGCCCAAGATCCATAGGAGTACCAAAGGAGAAAAAATCTGAGTTTTATGTTTGATTTAGAGGCAAAAGGGGGGCTGCAAATGATGCATCTGCAGACCAAGGTCTGAAACCCTCATGTATAGGACAATTTTGGCAACAAATTATGAGATTTTTTTTCATGGCCACCTGTTCATGCCAAAGCGATTGCAGATCAAGAGGAGTGATTTCTGAATGTTTCAAGACTAATCTGAAGTTAAAAATAGGCTAAAAGTATCCATTTTCAGAATAAAGTGTGAGCGTTTCCAAAATAGGGGTGATTTTTTGAAAATCATATAAATTTACCAAGTCCCCAAATCCCCCTAGGCTTGTTTGTAGATTGATCACCAGGGAAAAGCACATCTTTTGAAACCAATCCAAGACATTAGGGGGATGAGGTAAGCAAGTTATGAGCATAAATCTGAGAGCTCTTTCTGAGAATTGATTTTTTCTATAACTCTGAGTTGGCATTGTAGTGATAAATCTGGTTGGGAGATGATTGCAAACCTCTTTGCAGTATTCTGGGCTCATCCTAAGGCATTAAAGGTCTGAAAATCTCGAGTTTGCAGACCCAGGTCTGCAGACATTAGCAGCAGGGGCAATTTTTTTTGGAATTTCCTCATAAATTCCTAACTTCACCAATCTTTGAGTTTGATATTGCTGAGTCTTTAAGAGATCCTTTGGCACCTAAATCACAAAATTTCCAGCTTTAATTCATGCAAAAGAGGTATGTTGCAGACCAAAGTCTGAGGACACCCCCCATAGGAATCAATTTTCCTTAGAAATTTTCAGAGCTTTAAAAGGATCTTAAATGCTAATCTGTGTATTGAAGACCTTGTGGGGTTTGTTCTGAGACTATTTTGAAGCCATCTCAAGTCTGAAACACATACGTCCTCAGACTTAGGTCTGAAAACTTCAGAACAGGGGCGAATTTTGGAAAAATTATAATAAATCCACAATTTGACCAATCTTCCCAAAGTCCATTGCTGAGTATGGAGAATTTATCATTGCACGAAATCATAGAATTTTAAGGGCCAAATCACAGCAAAAAGGGTATGTTTCAGACTTGTCTTCAGAAAACCAGAATCTCATATTATGGCAAAAGGGCTTGTGTCCTCATGTTTAACTCACAAAATTCCTTCATGCTCTTGTTGGAACTCATAGGCACCAATTGAATTACATTTGTAATGGTGTTAAGGACATCTTCAGAATTAATTTTCAGACATGTCCTCAAATTTTCAGACTTATGTCTTCATTTGCAAACTTAAGGCCTCAATCCTCTAAGTCACAAAGCCTCAAATCAGCAACAAAATCAAGGACAAGGTAAGAGCATTTTATATAGAGATTTCAGGTTGTCCCTATCCAGATTGATTTTCCACTAGCTGGGAAAGGTATACAAAACAAGGACATTTTATAGGGACTTCATTTTATCCTTGTCCCTATCAATTTTCCACCAAGAGGATGAACAAGAATCAGAGAAAGGATTGAACAAGGAATGTGAAATCAATTAATCCCTATGAAAAGTGAATTTCCACCATGTAACACAAAAGAAAATAATTAGAATATTGTTGATTGCTTATCATAAGGATTATCTTAAGTAATTCAATTTGCATTTCATTGATCGTAACTTTTGATAGGGTGTTCTTTCTTTTTTGAAGAGATGATAATGCACTTCGGAGATGGGACAAAAGAAGGAAAATTCAAGGATCAAGCGAAGACATGGGACAAGTCCGGATTTAAAGGAATCTGTGGACAAGTTTCAAGGAATCAATTCATTGCCATTCATGTATCCCTATGCAAGTCAGCTTTCACTTAAATAAATGCTTGAAGAATAAGGACTATCATACAAGGAGATCAACTTGTCCCTATTCACATCAATTTTCCATAAGGATCAAACAAGTACACCAAGGAATGCTCAAGGATGATTCTAACAACAAAGTTAGCATAGGAACATGGATAGGGACATAAGGACAAGTCTGAGGTCTAATACAAGGATTGATGTGAAACAAATGTGAGGAACGAAGGACTCATGGACAAAGAGAATGAAGAGATCAATACACTGAGAAGGTTGCCTAGAAGACTCAAAGCAAATTCGAGGAGAGGCCCAAGGACGAGTTCAAGATCAAGGACAAAATTTACATCAAGAAGAATTCAAAAGCAAGGAAAATGAATCAGTTCCACAAAATAAGAGGACGGACATAATCTTGAACTTCCTTTGGAATCTAAGATCAGTATCAAGGATGTCCCAAGCAATAGGAGAGGAAGTCATCAACACACAAGGATGATCAAGTTATGTAAGGAAGAAAGGTCTCCAAGTGAGAAAGATAGCCAGCATCAAGGGTTCAAAGACATGAAGACTTACAAGTCCAGTATCAATAGAGAGAAACCCATCACTTCAAGAAAATTGAGATATCAAGAGCAACTTCAAAGGTAAGTTCGATGAGAGAATTTCCTAAAGAAAGTGGATGAAGAAACAAAATTGAAACAAGGATCAAAGATAGGCAAGCTGAGGTGACGTCCAGTCATCATTCAACCAATCAGAGAGCTCCAAGTTGATATCTCCAAGATCATCCAATCTGAATCATTCACAAATGAACATGTGGAACATATTATTTTCTCATTGGTTCATCCTCAATGGGATATGGAATGTAATTTTCTCACTGGCCCAATGTTGGTGCCATGTTTCTATTGGCTATTTTTGGTTGCCCAAATTAGGGTTTGTAATGGTTTAATCTGGGTCGTTGGTTTCAAATCAATCTTGGTAGTTCATGTAATTGGGGCTCCTATATAAACCCCACCCCTCATTTGTAAAGTAGGACTTGTCGAAGTTGTTCCTATGATACTGCCAAATTTTTCTTAATTCAATGTTGTGCCTTGCATGGTGAATTGTTGCGATCAAGTTTGGAGTATTGCATGGTTTCTTCATTTCCTCACTTAGATTAAGATTTCATTTCATATTGTTTAGAAGTGGTTTAATTGGATGTAAGAAATTGTGGATGCTTACTTGTTTGACTCAAACAAAACTAGATCACTAGCCTCTTGCTGATGGTAAGAGTGCCGTGTGTGGTAAGCTAGTGATTGCACTTAACTTCAATTGATATTCAATCTTTAGTTTGCATCCATTCATGTGATTGAAGAGGAGATATTGATATGAAAACCATTCGAGTACACCTTAAAAAGCTTGCACTAGGTGGGTGGAAGTCGCTGATCAACCGCATCTAGTAGAGTCCTAATCATTCACACTTCCTTGCATTCATAGTTAGAAGTAGCAGTAGAAGTCAAATTTAAGTTGGAGTTGGAGTGGGAGTGGGAGCTGACAAACCAAACTGTATTTTCATTGCACATTGTAAAGCCAAATTTGTAGAAGCAGTTGATGTCCATTGAATGAACAAGTGTAAGTCCCCTTAGTGATTACTAGCAAATCACATTATTTCACTGAGTGAGTATCCACAATTGAAGGAACCTTCAAGTCGCCTTGTGATCTTACTTTGCAAGCTTAGCATAAGAAGTGACCTTATTCAAGAGAGTTCAATATTTAGTGTTTCATCTTGAAACATTGAGTTGTTGGTTCTGCATGTTGTAGTGGAATAAAACTCACATCAACATGCATTAAGAATATATTCTTTTCCTATTCGATCAATGGCTAATACATGAATATATTTCATAGTCTCTTATCTTCACTGATCAGCAACACAATGTATTTTTTTAATATACTACTCAATGCCCCTGGGAATAGTCAAATCGGTGACATTATATCTGCCAAGAAATGGTGATTGATATTCAAGAGATGTCCCTTGTCTTATATCAACATCTCCCTTAAGTCGCAACATTTCAAGACCCTTAACCAATCGCTGCTTTCTGTGTAATGTCCCCAATTTAGCAGGTTCCACGAATATGCAGAGGTTACCTCATCATCGCGAGCATCGTGAGCTAACGCCTTGATTTGAGGAGCTTAGTTAGTCAACTTACTAACTTTAGTAAGTCAGTGATGATGGTTTTGTTGCAAGGTGTAGGCCCTTGGTCTCGGTCAGTACACGCAGTGGTTGGTGACAAGGGTTTAATAACCTCCTTTGGATTCTATAAGCCTAGTGGTTGTATCGGGCATTAATAGTTCGAGCTTTTGGTGCAACGGCAACCACCCAATCTAACAATTGGTATCAGAGCCTAGGTCACGGGTTCCAACCCCATGCGTGTCCTGAGGGCGGGATTGTTGCAAGGAGTGCGCCCTTGGTCTCGGTTAGTACACGCAGTGGTTGGTCACAAGGGTTTAACAACCTCCTGTGGGTTCTATAAGTCTAGTGGTTGTATCGGGCATTAATAGTTCGAGCTTTTGGTGCAACGGTTGTTAATGTTTTGGTCTTTACGGAAAAGATCAATGCATTGAACAAAGTGGCAATAATAATAATTAATATATTGGATATATTATTAATATATTTAATTATGATAAAATTGGTTGGATAATAATAATAAATATAAAAGGTTATATTTATTATTAAGGATTGATTTTAATAATTAAAAATGGAGCAAATAATATAAAAGAATATATTATTATTAAGGACCAAGTCGGTCAGTCCTTGAGGTAAAGAGTTATGACTCTTGGAGAGTCATCATTATGTATAAATAAAGAGGGTAGATCTGCTCCAGGAACTCACCGAAAACATAATGTGATAAGTACTTGAGCAGATTTATAATTGCATACATTCATAGTATTTTCTCCTCTTCTTGTACGATTTATATCAGACCTATTGGGTGAACTTCATCAACAAATTAGAGGATCAAATTAGAAGGAAAAGAGCAGATCCAAAGTACAATTTGGAGGCAAATTAAAGGGCAGATTTTGAGCAAATAAATCAGATCTGAAGAACGAATTTGGGACTGCTAACTAGCGAACTAGTGCAGCGAGTTTATGGCGAGCTAGATCAAAGGGTACAAGAGAGTTTGGAGATCGGTTTAGGGCAGACTTGAAGAAGTAATCTTCACACCATTACCTACCAATTATGAAGGACGAAATCGGTACTATCCTTCCATTCTCTTTGTCTACTTTGCATAGTAATTTGTTTTAGTTTTAAAAGACATCTATAGATTGTATTTTCCTTGCATAAATCTTAAAACTTTAACATGGTATCAGAGCCTAGGAAGAGTAAAACATCCATTTTCAAATTTAGGAATTCAGTCTAACTCTTTCAAAACTAAGAAATACTATGGCAACCGGGGTTTGGCTCAAATAGTAATTTGACTTTACATCTTATTAGATTTTATGAGGGTTTTGATTTGCATCAAGATCTAGGATTCTAATTATGCAAATTCATTGGTCCTTCTACGCCTAATATTGATTGGCTCCTATGTTGTGAAACCATCTCATAATTGGCTGGAAAGATA
>MU227820.1:345820-369635 GCA_018584345.1 Thuja plicata
GTATCCCATTTAATGTACTTCATCATATTATTAATTATTGGGCATAGATTTTAGGATTCCATTTTTTAGAGTTTTATCACTTTATAGGACTCTAAATTTTGCCAAAAATTGAGAGCTCCAACAAGTAGATCCCGACCCAAATCCTGACACTGCTTCTTTGCCATTAAAGTCTTGTGTTGTAGCTTTGGATGAAAGTCCAGGAAGCTAGAGAAGGTTAAATCTCTCTAAACCTCTGGAGGAAGTGTGTTATACTCATCATACATGCCGAGTATTTATGTCCTTTTATCAGGCTGTGAAATCTGAGCTAACCATTGATGTACCTTAAGAAGATCCTTCTAGACTTTTTCCAAACCATGCATCTTTCCTAGCTAGAAACTACTTTTCTCTGCAAGTGAATGTTCAGACTTACATTTGCTTGAAGTTTGTATAATTGATACAAATTTGCATGCAGATTATAATGGAATGTTTGTTTCAGGAATTAGAGGCTTTACCACATAATTACTCAAGGTAATAAAATAACCATTTGCCTGACGTTACAACTGATTCTATGCTAATGATAGCATTGTAATATCCCCAACTCACAGTTATCTAAATTGACTGCAAGATTTCTTAACGCTAGGACACTTCAAAAAAAAAGTCACTGAAATGATCTGAACTAACTCTTATGTTCAAAAACGATTTGCAAAGGTTCTGATTTCTGGAATTCGACACTTTTTGTTGTTCGATGTGATAAGTTCTCTAAATGACTGATGTTTATTTTTGCTTTCAACTAATACAAATAGGAGCTTACGACAAAGAAACCAATTCATGCACAAGCAACTAGTAACCAATGTTTACTTTATCCATATAGTCAACTCAGCAATTTGATTAAATATTTCATTTCTTCCAGCTCACAGTTTTACCATTACAAAAATCAAATCATTAAAATGTCACCATATAGAAATCGGAATTGCAGTCATACCATTTAACGCTTTTCCCATCTTTGCATAGTAAGGCGACTCTGGTCCAAGGAGCCGCAACACTGCTGGCAATGCTAAGTATAGAGATGGCTTCCCACACGAAGTTCACAACCCGATGCCCATTTAAGCGGTGTCTACACTGAAAGGTTTCCGCGACGGGATTTCAAATTCTCAGCCCGTAAGGTAAAAAATTCGGCTTGGATTATTCGTGGCCACCACTCACGAGATGTTAGTACTGTTGTTTGCCACCACTCGCAATCCTCCTACACCCGTGTGCTATGCCTTTGATACTTAGATGCTCCTGCAATAACGACGTTTTGTATTTTGCAGAACAACAGATGACATTCACCTGCTAGTGTGGATGGCGGGCCACAAATAGCTACCAACTCAGAAACCAAGAATCCAAGCATTCAGAACGGCTCCCCAAATGCACTATACGGAAGGCCCGACAAGCTTTTGTATAATTATATTGATGCTCATATTGAAATAATTCAATTGTAAACACTAATCTCCAATACCACGTCCAAACATGGTATGCATCAGTCTGATTATGAAATAGAATTTTAGTCTCCACACAAATATTTATTCACCGTCATGTCTAATATATTTGATATATTAACGCATACGATAGCCTTCCATCCAATGGTCACGACAGGAACATTAGGATATAAATGTACTGCACTTCCTTGTCGCGGGTATAAGACAATGTTTTGTCAGCTAAGTCATTGCCCCGAACGCGTGAGACTTCTCACAGTAATGTTTCAGCAGAGATTGTTACGCGGGCTGGGAGAATAGACTCTTCACCGCTTTAGACTCCTTCCCGCTCAGGCTCCTTATAGAATCTTCTAACCATGGGTCCACTATGGTTGTCGCAATTTCTAGTGCCACCGCGTTATCACTCCAACGCCACTACCCGACTTTGGCTGTCAACAATAACTATGGTCTTGCCACACCCAACATAATTCTTGAACCCCGCGTCACAACTCCAACAACTCCTAATACTCACGACAATACTCTTTTTCCAGTCGTGATATTATGCGTAACGTCACCACAGTGCTAATGACTCAATAGCAACAACCTCCATCTTACGACAGCTTAGTCAGCACATAATGTTTACACAATGAGATGTCTCCTGCGCGGGCACCTGGACAACGCTGTGTTTGACGTAGAAGGCCCAACCTCTTGGCTGACTGTGGGCTTTAAGTTATATCAATTTCCTTCGGTCTCTTTATGTCGCGTGGACAGGTTGTATGACTACTAACTCTTGAAAATATAAAACTCTGAGATTTCTTGGAATGCAAAGCCACAGTTCAATATGACCAAACAAAATAGTTGCGCAAATGATTAATATTCCACAAATATTAATTTATTCAGACTTCGCGAATACAAAAGTAGGCTGGGTGAACAGGCTGCCTGGCTGCTTCGTATGTAGAAACGTAATTCTGGAATGAGTTTTATCCTCTTGCTTGCTAAAACTGAAACTAAGAATGCTTATCAACTAACACTAATTTCTGGACTCAAAAAAAAAACCCTTCTGTAGATTCGTTTCTGAATAAACTCCACAAGCTGGCAAGAAAACCAGCTTTGATACCACTGAAATGTCCCAAACCGGTATTTTCCTGATTTTTCCACAAATATATCTCATGCAGATTTAAACAAATAAATGCATGCAATAAACCAATGATTCAACAACAATAACCAGCAATATATTCCATGAAAACCCTTAGCAAATATTATTGCATTATACAATAGCAATACAATAACAGTGGGATTTCTCACAATCCAAATCCGAACTACAATATGCAACAGAATATCAAATAACAAAAAGAACCTGGAAATGCAATGGTGAACTCTGTTGTGAATCCACCCCCGAAATGAACTGGGTTTCCGTCTAATCCACCGAGAAAGCCTGAAGGTTTCTATCCTCAGGTTTCAGAATCGAAGATGAAGCTCTTTGGATTCTCCAAGAGAAACTGAATTCATAAACTAAGCATATTTAGAATGAGACTCCGATCCTTCTTTTAAAGCAACAGCTGTGACTCTTCAGTTTCCCTTCTCTGTCTTTTCATGTTCCCACTTTAAGTCATTTTAAATAAATATAATCGTTAATTCATAAAGTGGCATAATAATAAAGTATGGAATCTTCTGGCATTACAACAGAGGGCCAAACGAACTCCTAAGAGGACGTGTGATAGCTTGCAGGAAAGCTCTCGGTGAGACGCTCCTAGTCCAATATTGAAATGCCAAGAAAACTGAACTCTGGCGACTTACTAAAAATAGTCAAAACCTAGAAACCCTGCAGAAACTGCTATGATTGGCCTGAAACTAAAATTATCTAGGCCAAATATTGCACTGATCCAAATAAAGCGCTGGTTAGCCCACCGGACCATGATGAAATGGCTAACGACGCAGCAGGAATAATGTGCCCGAAAAAGGGGACATTACACTATTAGCATAACTGGTTAAATGTCATTAATATGCTATTGGCATACTTTACATATGCGGGAACATAAATATGTTTGCATTGGCATGCGGGAAGTTATATATGTTGACATATGATTACATTGGCATATTTCATGCAGGAATTTATATATGTTGGCATACGATTACATTGACATATTTTATAGCCGAACACATTTAGTTTGCGCTTGGTTATATATAGCAAACTGGTCATATGGTTTCATAAGATAAGATTTATGTGGTTATTCTTATGTTTATATGGCTAACATCCTTGTTATGGATCAGGTCTTGATATCATGGGTTTGATATCGATTGAGTCCTTGTGACTTGTGGATTCTTGGATCCACAGGTTGAGTACATGGAGACATCATGGATTTGATGTCAGGAAGCCATTACTCGAGGCATTTAGTTATTATCATGGACTTGATATTCGGCCAATGCTCTTGATATCATGGGTTTGGTATCAGTTGAGTCCTTGTGACTTGTGGATCTTGGATCCACAGGTTGAGTACATGGTGACATCATGGACTTGATGTCGGGAAGCCATTACTCAGAGCATTTAGTGAATATCATGGGCATGATATTCGGCCAATGTTGTTGATATCATGGGTTTGATATCAGTTGAGTCCTTGTGACTCGTGGATCTTGGATCCACAAGTTCAGTACATGGTGACATTATGGACTTGATGTCGGGAAGCCATTACTCGGAGCATTTAGTGAATATCATGGACTTGATATTCGGCCAATGTTGTTGATATCATGGATTTGATATCCGTTGACTCCTTGAGGCTCGGGGATCTTAGATCCACAAGAGAGTATATGGTGACATCATGGATTTGATGGACTTGGTATTCGGTAAGCCAATGTTCTTGATATCATGGATTTGATATGATGACATCATGGACTTTATGTCGGTAAGTTATTGATGAATATCATGATTGAGTCTGTTAGACTCAAGGTTGAGTATGTGGTAGCCATCATAGTCGTAGTGACTATAGGCCAATACTCGGAGCACTTGATGAATATCATTGGTACTTGATATTCGGAATATTATCATAAATTGATGGAATACATGTGTGACTTATGTTTTCATCATGTTTGATAAGATGATAGATGTGATATCTGTGACACTATTGAATAAGGAATTCATTGTGGTTATGTTTTTGAGTCCTACTATAGATGGGAGATCTATAGGTTGATCTTTTCCTCAAGTCCAAGGAGTGTTAATGTTTTGGCCTTTACGGCAAAGATCAATGCATTGGACAAAGTGGCAATAATAATAAATAATATATTGGATATATTATTGATATATTTAATTATGATAAAATCGGTTGGATGATAATAATAAATATAAAAGGTTATATTTATTATTAAGGATTGATTTTAATAATTAAATATGGAGCAAATAATATAAAACAATATATTAGTATTAAGGACCAAGTCGGCCAGTCCTTGATGTAAAGAGTTATGACTCTTGGAGAGTCATCATTATGTATAAATAAAGAGAGTAGATCTGCTCAAGGAACTCACCGAAAACATAATGTGATAAGTACTTGAGCAGATTTATAAGTGCATACATTCATATTATTTTCTCCTCTTCTTGTGCGATTTATATCAGACCTATTGGGCAAACTTCATCAGAAAATTAGAGGATCAAATTAGAAGGAAAAGAGCAGATCCAAAGTTTTGGAGGCAAATTAAAGGGCAGATTATGAGCGAATAAAGGCAGATCAGAGGAACGAATTTGGGACTGCTAAATAGCGAACTAGGGCAGCGAGTTTATGGTGAGCTAGATCAAAGGTTGCAAGAGAGTTTGGAGATCGGTTTTGGGCAGACTTGAAGAAGTAATCTTCACACCATTACCTAGCAATTTTGAAGGACAAAATCGGTACTATCCTTCCATTCTCTTTGTCTACTTTGCATAGTAATTTGTTTCAGTTTAAAAAGACATCTATAGGTTGTATTTTCCTTGCATAAATCTGAAAACTTTAACAATGGCAACCACCCAATCTAACAGGTTTCCATTTTTGGCATGCACCTAGGCGCTATATTCAGTGGGTGATGATATTGGCACTTTCAGTGGTATATATTGAGTTTAAGTTTATAAATTGCCTTTGGGCGCCTAGTGGGGGTATTAATCCTTAATTCACATGGAATATAATCTTGAGTCTTAAAAGCATTGCTTTTAAGTGAAAGGTGTGTTGAAGAAGCCTTTTAAGTGAAAAGTGTCTTCATGAAGCTTTTAGCTTTGGAGTTATTTATTATTAATTCAAAGTTATTAAATGAAGGTTTCTAATTGAAAAGTGTATTGATGAAGGCTCTTTAGTGAAAAGTGTCTGAGAGAAGCTATTTGTCTTTGGTGTCTTGAAGAAGATATCTTTTATTATTATAAAAGCAATGCTTGTGCAAAAAAGCAAATCATTCTATTGTGCATTTGATATTTTATGAATTTGTGATGAATATCAAAGCCAGTGCTTGAGGATGGCTTAAATCGGAGTCATCATTGTGCTTTATATGGCAATCAAATTGAGAGGAAGAATCAGCTTTTCAATTCAGGGAATTGTTACAAGTTAGTTGATGGTGTTTATGTGCAGGAAAACAACAACAATTAGACCCCAAATTGATTACAGATATAGCTGCAAGGTGCAAAGGGCAGTTATGATGCAGATCACAGCCTGTTAGAGGTCTGTGTTTGGGGTTTAGAGAGCTGACTTTCATCTCCAGGCTCTGACAGATCCATTAGAGGCAGAAGCCATTGCTAAAAGACATGCGTTAGGAATTAATGAAGGCAGCCGCACTCTAATAGCGGAGCTGTGTGAATTAATGAGGGCCAGCATTAAATAGAAGAGGGGCACGTTTTGATGTATTGGTGCCTACATTTCAAGTAATAAGCATGGACACCAAGTTACACTCTTTTCCAGACGGCTACGTTATCTGAAATGATGTCAATTGGATTACACATTGCTTATACAGGTTCTACAGTAGTTATCTATATGGCAAGTGTTTGTTGAAATGTCATATCTATGTTGCATGCCAAATGTTTGCATTAATGTCTTTGAGCTGTAGGCATTCATTTCTCATGTGCTGGTCTTATATTTGCATTTGGGAATTGAAAGGATGCATGCCTAGTGTTTGTGAAAATGTCCATTGGCTGTAGGTGCACATTTTACATGTAAAAATCATATGTATGCATTCAAAAGGACAAAAAGGTTTGCATTCGTATTTTAGTTCTTTGCCTATATTAATGATATTAGATTTATAGCAAAATGGAAATGAATGCAATTTTACTTTTATATGTTTACAAATATATGTCTTTTCTTTTCAGACATGCAGCAAATAAAAGACTGGAATTCACAAATGATATCTCAATTAATTTATGCACTATAAGAATATGAAAATTATCACAAAGGAAATGTTGATAGACTCATCTCTGATTTCTTACTGATTGATTACGAGAAGACTTGCATAAAATGTTGTATATGCTTGTCATCAATCAAACAACAAATGAATATAAATATACAAGACATAATAATATAGAGGCATGTCTCCATGACTCTAGATGATCATGTCTCTATACTACATGTTGTTAGTAACCGATAATGTTAATCGGTATTTAGCAATTCAATTATTTCATTGAATAGGCACCCGATAGTTTTATGGCACCCGATCAATGATACCTGATCAGCACTTTATTACATTTGCCAACCGATCGGTATACGAATATATATTATAACCGATACAAATCGGTTATTCAGTCAACCGATATAAATCGGTAATGAAGTCAACCAATATAAATCGGTATGTTTAAAGTAACCGATATTAATCAGTTTCTTATATAACAATAAACATTGTAATTATATGTTAAATGATGTTTATTCGATCAAATATAATTTAGATATAAAATTTATGTATGTATATTAATATATATTATTATGTATATATTAATATGCATACATAATGTAGTACGATCATTTCTCACAGTATTATAACTATCTTATTTGATCAAAGCTACAAACATCAACACTCCCTCTTAGCTAGGGAAGATAAAAACAAAAAATGTGAATCACAATAAATCCATTAATTGTGAAATAGAGAAGACATCACCTCACCGTGATATCAAGAGATATGGTATGAGCATGAATATGAAGTCACATGATGTTCACCACATCTCACAAATATCCATGGTATGTGCACTGACATCACTTCTCATGATGTCTACCATATGGATACTATATCATGGCATGTCCACGGATATTACGTCACATAATATCCACCATGAAGATCTCTAACTCATCTATGGTGTATTTAATGATATCTACCATGATATTAAAGAGATCCTAACCATCATGACATGTCCACGGATATCACGTCGCATGATATCCATCATGATGGAGATGTAGTAAAGTCGTCACCTTACAACATCAATCAATTACAAGTGTATATTGTAGAAAAGTTGTTACCTTTCTTCAATGTACATAGGAGGGTCCATTAGGTCATGGAGTCATACACATGACAAGTAACAGAGTTTACACATTAAACATCTTTATTTATTAGCACAAATAGAAATATAAATTGGACTCTATCTCAAATTACATTATCAACCATACCAAGTTTATCTCGAAAGTGTTCAACTTTTGTTTTGGAGAGGGGCTTGTTGAGGATGTCAGCAGTTTGATCGTTTGTACTAATATACTTCAACTGAATCACATTCCTTTCTACTATGTCTCTAACATAGTGATAAGGAATCTCAATATGCTTGGACTTGTCCTAGAACACTAGATTCACGGAGAGCTTGATACAACTCTGATTGTCACAATGTATGACAGTAGGTTCCAAGGACTGTCCAAATAGTCCTACCAAGAGCTTTCTGAGCCACACAACTTCTCTTGCACTCATGGAGGCAGCAATGTATTCTTCTTCAGTAGAACACTATGCAACAAATGATTGCTTTTTGCTGATCCAAGAAATCATTGTTGATCCTAAGCTGGAGCATCATCCTGATGTGCTTTTTCTGTCCACCACACTTCCAGCCCAATCTGAATCTGTGTAACCATGAAGATCAAGTTTCACTTGGTCATATTTGAGACCATATCCAATGGTTCCTCAAAGATACCTCAAGATATGTTTTGCTGCAACAAGTTGTATCTCTTTCGGTTCACACATGAATTGACTGAGTGCATTCACAGCATAACATATATCGGGTTTGGTGTCGACCAAGTACATCAGGGATCCAATAATCTGTCTATATAGTGTAGGATCTACAAATTTTGAGTTCACGGCAGCTTCCTTTAATTTATGCAAGTTTCTTTCCATAGGTGTGGACATTGGTCTGCATTCCAACATTCCAAACCTCTTCAGAATATCAACTATATACTTTCCTTGACTGAGAGTGATGTAATTTGCATGTTGCTAAACTTCTAGACCAAGAAAATAGTGAAGGATTCCCAAGTCCTTCATTTCAAACTCTGAGGCTAAATCTTCCTTGCATTGGGTGATCAAGTGGTCCTTTCCTGTGATTAATAAATCATCAACATATAATACAAGAATCACTATGTCACCATTCGTTACCTTGAAGTAGAGGTTGGGATCTGCATCACTTTTGGAGAAGCCTAATCCCAGGAGGTAGTGATCAACTGATTTCATACCTGTAATGTCCCCAGTATTTTGGGTTCATTTCTTTAGGGGTAAACCTCCAAAAGAGATATTAGCAAGAACAATTTGAAGATAAATATATACAAAGAAAACTAATTAACTAGCTATCTACCCCATTACTAACCCCTCCAAAAGAAAGTCTACCAGGTCAGGCTCATAACCTTAATGAGGACCCTTCTGTTCCTCTGATTAAATCTTGTCGTCGTCCACTGGAGCGCATCCTTAGGGACTTCCTGAGTGAAGTCTGTCAGGTCGGGCTCATGACCTTAATAAGGATCTTCTATAATCCTTTGGCCCGATATTGTCGTCGTCCACTGGAGCGCATCACTCAGGGCTTATAGGCCGGCCATTATTGGGTCCATTCCTCTTCTTGGAAGAGCGTCCTCTATCTAAGGCTTTTAGGCTGGTCAATAAATGACCCATTCCTCTTCTTGGTAGGGACATTCCCTATCCAAGGCACTTAGGCTGGTCAATAAATGATCCATTCCTCTTCTTGGTAGGGACATTCCCTATCCATGGCTTAATTACATATGCATATGTGGGTCATCAATATATACTGGCTCAATGGGGTCCTGATCCCCCTTTAAAATCTCTACATAATCATAGTCACAATTCTTTAATCATTTTTTAATTTCATATAAATTAAAATCACATTAATTATAATTTAATGGAAGAATTCCTTACAGTTAATTCATAGCTATAATTCTAAAATATATATATATATATATATAATTTATAATACTTATAATTTTATTCGTGCACATCAGAAATGTTCATTAAATTTCTTTATATTTATAAATCTGAATTATATATATATATATATATATATATATATATATATATTTGATATAAATTCTTCAAATATAAATTATACCTGTAAATCTACAATGATTATATATATATATATATACACACACACACACTGTTATATACATATATATATATGAATATACCGTTATTAATACATATGTATCTACATATTTATACATATATATTAGATCATAAAAGCATGCCTTATTCATAATATATTCACTCAAAATAATATGCAATTCAGAATTGATTCTTAGATAAGCTACAGTATTTCCATATACTGTCATATGATACTTACCAGCCTTTATATATATATATACATATATATATATATATATATATACTTCAATAATACAGATGATAGATATTATACTTACCAGCCTTTTTCCTGTCAACGCTGGACGTATTTCCCTCTGATATCTTCCTTAGAACACCAGATATAATATATAAGCTGATATCTTCCTCTTCAAACACATTCCTTATCGTCCAAAGTCTAATAATCTGCTGCTTAGTTTGAGCTATCTAAATATGGATATAAAAATAAGAAGTTCCCCCTTTTTTTTTATTGTCTCAGTATATATATATGTGGTGAGGGGGAGTCACGTCCCCTCCCACAGACTGAGCGAACCCTCTTTGGAGAGCTGCGACTCTAGTCACAGTCTTAATGGCTGCGACTATAGTCGCAGCCTTCCTTTAGGGGGTGTTTATTTAATTTCATTTTTTTATTTGAATGTTTTTACTTTTAATATTTTAATATATATTAATACTTTACTAATATATATTCAGCAAATATATCTATACTTTTTAATATTTACATTATTTTAGTTATATATATATTTTAATTTATGTTGACTAATAATTTTATTGTTTGACTATATGTTGAATTATATTATTAATATTAGTTAATATTAATACTAATTATTTATTGATTAATATTACAGTGATTAATTATTAATTGATTGACCATATGTAGATTGATATTGTATGGATTGATTATATATTAATATTGATTAACAATATTGATCAATATATGGGTTAACAATATATTATTAATTAATTATATTAATCAATAATATTGCATTGATTAATAATAACATTATATATTACTAATGTGGTTAAGTAAAGGTTTTAACCATACATGAATAGTATATTAGTGTTATCGATTATGGCTTGTGATGATTTCTTATTTTGTTTAATAATATATTTAAATCTTTAATTAAAACTTATTCAATCATATATCGAATTTATTTGTATTATTATAATATTTTAATATTTTAATTTATTAAATTCGTATTTGAAAAGGGGACATTACAATACCAAGCTCGGGGAGCTTGTTTTAGACCACACAATGCTTTCTTTAGTCTACAGACATGAGACTCGGTATTGTGAATGATGAATCCTTCTGGCTTTTCAAGATATACTTCCTCTTCAATAGTCTCTTGATTTAGAACCTACAATCAAATTAGTTATCAAAACATAAATAAACATATAATCAAGTTGCAAATCATACAAGTCATACAATATATATGGGATTCCTTTGAGGCTTTATCCAATGACTCATCCATGCTATGAAGCCTATGTAAGATCATATGATGTGCCTTAAGCTTATCCATCGAGTTTAGGGGAACAAAAATACATTCGTTGTTCAGCCTCCTAATGGGCACAATATACATTCGTTGTATCAGCCTCAATTGGCCAAGGTAGTTTAGTTGTTGTATCAGCCCCTTAAGGACCATGGAAGTATATCTATCATTAGACCTCCTATTTAACTTGGATGAACCACTCGGCTACTTGTTCTCCTTATATGCCCACATCTCCCCTCCATCACACAACGACAAACTGGATGAATCTTCGAAGGAGTCAATGTATTTATTCTAACAATATATTAAGTGTCTATACATCCATCTATATATATATAGACTTAATCATGCCTTATCAATTAATATGCCTATTTCATATCCATGGGAAATAGTACTACTTCCTCTTAAGCAGAATATCCATATTATTATGCATACAAAATATGACCAATATATATGTATGAATGTATGTATGTATATGATGTTGTCTTAGTTTGATACTATTGATACTTGGTTTAATCCAATATTTGTCAGGATCTTTACCCACATTTGTTCGCAGAGTGTTTGTACCAATGACAACCCTGTCAAGGCACTTAAACACCAAGAAAACATTGTATGCCTTCAAACATGATGTTGGGTAATGAAGTCATTGCTCTTGCAATTCATAATCATGAAGAAGTTAAAAAAACACTAGTACCTTGAAAGAAGACCGCATAAACTTTTTGGACAATTTAAAAAACCCTAGGTAGCAAACAACATAATTTTTATTTAAAAAATTGTTAAAAACTCGCAAAACATGTGCCTAGCCACTGCAACCCCTAAATACTTAGAAAATAGCAAAAAAAATCACATTTTGTTTGAAAAAATTACTAGAAAATATTAGAAAACCCATCACACAAGTTTGCACAAATTCTCGTCATAGCATGATTTCTTTAAAAAATCATCAAAAAATTAATGACAACGCTGCTCAAATTGCAAGTTAAACAGCCACACACATTGTTCAAAAAATAGGGCATGAATTTTCGAAAAACACGACTATTCCAAAAAATAGAAAAAAAAACATGCGACTTCCAAAAAAAATGGCGTGATATCGAACAAAAAAAATATAATTATGATTTTCTCACCAAAAACAGTTCACACTAGTTAATTAAAACAACTCACATTTTCAACCAAAAAATGTTGTGATTTTCACATTTAATAAACCATATGAATCCCTTGCACCAAACTACCATGATTTCAAAAAAAAAAACTGCGATATTGATTTGTAGAAATTTATGATTTGTCCTTGCAAAAATTATCAAAATTTCCCCATGCAAATTCGTACAATGCCATATTGTTTTGTACGCATCTCCTTTAGCTTTTTGTGCAACCATAGTCATAAGACTCGAACTCGCCTCGGACTCGGAAAGCTAATTTTTGACTCGGCCTCGCCAAAAACTAAGCAAGGACTCGACAATTGAAAAACCCAAGAAACTCGACAATTGAAAAACCCAAGAAATTCAAAGATTTTTTAGGATTTAAACCTTTTCTCACTCATCATTTAATAAATTAACATTAACGACACAATAATTGAGATAAATAGAAGCTACTTTGCACACACACAAGTTTACATTGATCACATAAGTATAAATGCAAATTTTTGAATGAAATAAGTTAAAATCTTAAACTAAATAACACATTAGAAATATAAATAGTGTCACTGTCAAATGTCAACAATATTGATGGGATATGAAATCCATGGAATTGAGAGTTCAAAACATATATCAAAATAAAAGATAGAGCCTAGAAGACTAAGGCTCAAAGTAGCCTATATCAGTGACCAGTGGACCCCATAACCTTCCCACGTGGACGCCTAAGATAGGTATTGGAAGATATTGCAGCCACGATCTCTGCTAGTGTCTGAGGCTCAGCCTAAGTGACATCCACATCCTCATCCTCATCATCCTCAGATTCCTCACACTCAGCCTCAAGGTCCTCCAATGGGCCTCCTCATGCTCTAGCCTCCTCCTCTGCCATCGCTGATTCGCTACTGCCTCTACCTCTCGATCCACCTGATCTGCTGGTCTATGTTCTAAAACCCCAATATTTTTCTCTAATCCCTTATTTCCTCTCTTCCTTGTGTTTGCAAATGAAAGAATGTTGGTTTTTGTCTTTAAGAGAAAGCAATAAACCTAAAAAGTCAAAGACTTTACATTAAATTAATGATTTTTTTTTTCTTTTTGTGTTGCTACCACTGGCCGAGTCCTGAGCTCAGGACTCGGCAAGTCATCTGAGTTTGGCTGACTTAGCGAGTCATCCCAAACTAAGCTTGACTCAGCCGAGTCTGAGGCCAGGGTCAGTTTGACCTATTTTCATGGACTCGCCTCTCGACTCACAGAGTTCAGTAACTATCTCTTCAACACAAGCATGTGAGTCATCACTACCACAACAATCTGTAGAACTCCACGCATTCTCAAATCCCGAAACCTGTGTTAGGCTTTAATACTATATCATGAAAAAAATACAACACAAAATAATTACCAAGATATTCGATATTTAAAAAAGTAACAAAAGTCTAAGAGTTCCAAAAGCTTTATCCATAAAGGATAAGATCGACAACTAATAAAGCAACAAGAATAGAACTTAACAAAAATAATAACACAATATTCCATCCTAAAGACCTAAATGACCATTACAAACTAAATATTACAATATTACTTTAACAGACCATAGTTTCAATCAATTGGTCAAGCTTGAAAGCATGTACACATCTTGGCCTTATCCTCTTCATAATATTATCTCATTAAGATTTCAAATAAAAAATTTCTACTTAGAAATAAACTTGTGGTTTTAAATAGAAAACCAAAAAAAATAGAATAGTAATAATCTATTAGTTTGTTCTTTTAGTACTGCTAGCTTTTGTTGACCACATATCAGGAGTTTAAGGAAACCCAATATAATTTATATGATGATTCTGAAAAAGCTCCATATGACGTTTTCCCTTTTTACAAGGGTGCTACTAGGAGGCGTATTGAGATTTGAAGATATTTCATATGAGATTTCAGAATATCTAGAAATATCCCCATATAGGTCTCCAAGACAAGAACATGTTTTTTATATGAGACAAGCTCCGAGGCTCACGATACAAGCCTTCAAAGACTATTTTACTATCAGAACCTTTTTCATTCATGTATAAAAGATAGATTTGAAGAATCCAATAACATAAGGTTCTGACCTAGGTTGTACATACACACCTTTGCAATGAAAACAATATTTTACTAAACTAATTGTTATCAAACATAACATGTTTCATCAAATGTCTTGGTTATTAAGAAACAATTACCAACAACAACACAGGAAACAACTTTTTCCAACTCAAGGTATTATCCATTGCAAATATGTCAATAACACAATACAATCAATACAGGCAACAAATTACCATAGTTCAATAACATATGCATAACTAATACTCAAAATAACAAAGTCTTTTATAGTTAAAAATATCATACAGATTGTCCAAAAACTTGCAGAGCCTTGCGAACTGGGATATGCTTCTATTCATAAGACAAAAAATTCAAATCCTAAGATTATGTTATGGAAGCCCATAGCTTGGAGGGCACCAAGTGGGGACATCAATGTCAGTCATGTTAATGTGTTTCCACACAATGAATCTGGGCATTGGGCTCAGTAATGTTCTATTCAATTTTAGGGAAAAAGAAATAGCTTTGGTTGGTTCTATTTTTTCCTTTCTGTGTTATGAACTTTTAGAAGGCCCTATTGCACTAGAAATGCAATGACATTTTCAATTAGGGCCCAACATTTTTCACAACCCAACATGTCCCTAGGGAGAAACAAGAGCAAGATCATTGCACAGGCATTAGATAAACATTATTTTTAATGAAAGAAATCTCATCTAAAATAATTCCTATTGAATAGCCTCTTCGTCCAATATACAATCATTGCAAAACAAATGGTCCATTGAAAAGTTAAGAAACTTGTACAAGGTCGCTAGCATAATTAAGTAAACAAGATTAGATTTTATATTAAATGTAATGTCCAAGTTGGGATTCACCCCATGCAGCTACCTGTAACGCCTCATGCGGCAGCTCAACACCAACTTGGCATGCCCGTACAACCTTCGTACGGTGGTTGTGCCCTCACCGCGTGAGTCGGATATGCAGTTGTATGTCAAAGTGTCATACGGAACTGTCTTGCCTGCACATGTCCAATACATCCGTACGCTCAATAGCCTACTCATGCTCTGCCCAACACTCTAATCCCTAATGCACGCACAGCAGATGTCGTAGGATTGTTGACCTCCAATACTATCGTACGGTGTACAGTGTGTCCTAATAGCCCATATGGTCGATGAGACCTCAGCTCCACATTGATGTCGAACCTTGTGTGGATGGTAGGGATGAGTTTGTTGACGGTGTATGGTGGAAATATGGTGATGTACGGTCACCTCTTCTTGTCTTGCGTATGGTCTAAGGTCGTACTAACTCGATTGCCTTCCTACCGTGCAGTTTGTATGGTCGTCGATTTTCCTTGGTAAAGTATCGATTTGGACACAAGTATTAAAATAGATACACGGAACAATCATTAACTCAATGCACCAAACACAGGTCTGGAGATTCGCACAAGCAAGAGGAAATTATATTTATAATGATAGCACTTCAGATTACAACTATCACGGGCCAGCGATAGAATACAAATATAGATATTGTTGTTGATTACAAATTTGTCTTCTACAGAAGACTTCACAAATTTGGAGCACACAATGAAATATCAGAAATAGAATGATATTTCCAATAGCAGACTAGGGTGGTTGTTAACCACCGAAACTGCAATCACAAAATAGGGAGGATCTTCCACCTCTGAAACTGCGCACAAGCTACCTTCAGCCTTCAGCTTCCAGAAATACAAAGAAGTGTCAAATACCATCCATGATCCTTTACAATGCCCAGCCATCTCCTTATAAAGGCCTCAAAGAAGCGTTTAGAAATTTACAACTGGCCGACATTATTAAGTTATTTTATTATTCGGGCCCTTTATTTGATGCTTTAATTAATTAATTAAATAAGGCCTTATGATATTATTTTAATTTTTGGACCACTTAATTAATTAACCTAATTAAGACGCTTATGAAAATTGGGGACATTACAAATCCTCGCCGCCTAAAGATTGCTTGTCCTTAAGCAATTCGTCATCAAACAACTTGACGAAGAAGATACTACACCAAGCGCGGAAGTTGGTAGCAGTGTCGATTGAAATCTCCATGCTACCTCAGGATCACATGCACGAGTAAACCGCCATCAAACTTCCACTGCACCACTCTGATATAAACATTGCCATGTTCGAAGTCACCAGGGTCCCAAAGAAGCCAATCATAAAACACGTTGATGTTCTAATCCAAAGCCTTCATGTCCTCATGCTCATCAATCTCTTCTGGAATCTCATAACTCAAGTAGATCTTGTTGTTTTCATGAGGAAGCCCCTCACATGGAGAAATTGTAATCATGCACACCTCCTGCACAACCGAAGGATAAACTCCATATTCAACCAACTGTAGTTGCTCCTGCAAGAAATCATCAGTAGCATCTTCCTGAAGTTGATCAACCACTGGTAGAGCCTATTAGGAATAACAGTCCACAAGCACAACTAAGAGGGGGTGGTGAATCAGTTGTGAGACAGATTATTAGACATTAAACTTTTTAAACCAAAACTTCAATTCAAATGATAACACAGTGAATGCCAACACAATAACACAATCCTTGTTGTCGAGGAAACCCTGTTAAAGGTAAAACCCCAGTGGGAATTAGCACCTACAAATAATGTACTGAGAGTATAGTATCCCTGTTAAAAGATTTAGCCATGTTAGGAGCATATTACAATATTACAATACATAGTCCCTGTTAAAGAACAAACCCTATTAGGAATCAAGAGTAACAGTGGGCTCACTTCCCATGCACACTGCCCAAAGAAGGTTAAAGCCACTCTCAAGGATTAACAATCCGAACAAGTATATATAAGAAATATACAATCCAGTGAACTGTCTATTAGCAACTATCTTTGCTTGGTCAATTCCAATAAGGTACTATAATCACAAACTTTGCTCTACATCCAGCAACCAATCAAGCTTCGCAGCTTCCACACTTCTCTGTCTTTTCAATTACCTTCTCATCATTCCACTATCACATATTTTCAAAAGAAAAGATCTCTCATATATACCCTATTACAATAATTGATTAGGTCGGCCAATTAAGCTTTCCTAATATACAAATATTTATTTAACCCCTTGCTAAGATACACAAGGTACCTAAAACAAGAAAACATCAATTACAATACATCAGATATAATCCAAGATCCACAATCCACGCTCGCAATCCATAATGCACACTACATCTCTGAAGTCAGCCCCAAATAGGTCTCCTCTAGGATACACGCCACAACTGACGTCACCAACAACCACACAACTTGACATAAACAACAAACATTCCTCAATATGCCTTCTATCATCTCTTAAGCTCGCATAACCTGAATCATCATTGCCTGTAAGATATCCCCAAAACACAGAGACTTGCTCTGTCAAGCATCACTATCAGTCTAGAAACTAGCCTTCACTAAAACATTTGTAACATCTCCAATATGCAATATTAAGCCAAGCGACCTTAGGAATAAGGTCATCACACATCCTTCTTCATATCCTCATCTTCGCTCGTTCTCATTCATTCGTACGGTGTCCCTACACTTCTGTCAGTCATCATACAATAGTAGTAGCCAGTCTGTTCACTCCACAAAAACATATGTTGACATCAGTGACAAAACATGAATGCCAACAGCATCAGTAGTACCCAATTCTGATATCATCCAACAGAGCCTGCTCATTCGAAGGACCATCGATAGGGCCCAAATTCCCATCAAGTTGATCGTCAATTGTTGGTTTGACGAAATTTGTGCAATCATCTTCTTCACCCTTTTGGAAATTTGGTAGTATTATATTTGAAGGGACAATTACTGACTCTTACTTGTCTAAATCCTCCTGTGGCAGCAATGTGGGCGTAACTTCATTCTTCACAGGGCTCATAGTGCTAAGTACCACATTGTCGATCTCTTGTCTGAGATTGATGTTGTAGATTCTATTACCTTCGGAGGATTGGTACCTCAACCTTAGGTCTATGTAGTCCTTGAGAGATATGTATGTGTGCCATCCACCATCAACCCAATCCTGTTTGATTTGCTTCAGTGACTCAACCCAATCCTACTTGATGTGCTTCAATGACTCAGCCAAGGTGTGTGGATGCATTTCCAACTGCTCGATCCTCGGACGGAAAATCGGCATCGTCGGTCTTGTATTGGTCCACGATGTGCGTGACATGTTGCCCTTCATTCTTCCATTTGCCCTACACTTGAGTGTCTCGACCATCTTTTTTTATTATCTTGCTAGGGTCTGGCAAAGCTTCTGTTGACTTCCTCTTAGCTCCCTCAACGCATCTTCCAATCCATCACTCGATGCCATGATTCGATCTAAATTACCCAACAGGCTAGCAAGACCACCATCTCTGATACCACTGTAATGTCCCAGTTGGGACTGTAATGCAGGAGCATCTTGGGATCTAAGCAATCTTGCGTCAACCAAAAACATTTGCTTTGAGTTGTTAGTCTGTTTTCTTTCAGTCTAGTGTTTTTTTTGGTGATAGATTTGTACTTGTTCTTTTTTGTTGCGGTCGAGGTTATGTGTTCGTTGCTTCATGTTGGATAATTTTCTATGATCGCACTACATTTAGTTTTTTGTCGCGCTAGAGTTATTGCATTTTCTTTACAGGACTGTAGTGTTCTTCATGTTACCGATCAGTGGATGGATTTTCGATATTTTTCCTGATCTTCCGGTTGGTTTTTTCGAGCGCAATCATGCCAGCTCAGTGTTACGTTTGAGGCCGACTTATTTGTTTGATCGCATCTCTTATTATTTGCATTGGAGGTTGATCCAGTTGTTTTGGGTCCTGACCTAATTGTTGTAACATGTTTTCTTATTCTTGGAAATGTGATCTTTACTAGGTCGACCGATGATTGTAATTGCTATTTAATCTTATGGACTTGTTCCTATGGGATAAGGGATTTTTTCATAAGACTATCTACCGCAGCTTGGCTAGGGTTTGTTAGAGATTTTTTATGTAATCAAGCATGTATGTCTGGCATGTGAGATTGCATGTTGCAGATCTATTGTAATTGATTCACCAATCATAGTCGAAGTCTAATCTCTCATTTTCTCATTCTAGGCTTGTTGTTCTTGTTATTTCTGTTATGTTGTGTTGGCTACAAGGATCAAACTGATCTTTTGAGGTTTCTCCATCCTTGACTGCATCAGACACACCCTGTGTGGCTACCTGTAACGCCTCATGCGGCAGCTCAACACCAACTTGGAATGCCCATACAACCTTCATACAATGGCTATGACTTCACCACCTAAGTTGGATATGCAACCGTACATCAACGTGTCGTACAGAATTGTCTGGCATGCACATGTCCAATATGTCTATACAGCTCAATAGCCTACTCACGCTCTGCCCAACAATCTAATCACTCATGCACGCACGGAAAATGTCGTACGATGGCTGACCTCTGATACTTTCGTACGGTGTATGGTGTGTCCTACTAGGTCATACGGTCAATGAGACCTCAACCACAGGTTGATGTCAAACCTTGTGCAGATGGTAAGGATGAGTTTGTCGACATTGTACAGTGGAAATATGGTGTTGTACTATCACCTCTTCTTGTCTTGCGTACGGTCTAAGGCCATACACCCTCAATTGCCTTCCTACAGTGCGGTTTGTATGGTCGTCGATTCTCCTTGGTACAATATCGATTTGGACGCAAGTATTAAAATAGATACACAGAACAATCATTAACTCGATGCACCAAACACGGGTAAGGAGATTCGCACAAGCAAGAGGAAATTATATTAATAATGATAGCACTTCAGATTACAACATCACAGACCAACGACAGAATACAAATATAGATATCATTGTTGATTACAAATTTGTCTTCTACAAAAGACTTTAGAAATTCGGAGCACACATTGAAATATCAGAATGATATTTCCAACGACAGATTAGGGTGGTCGTTAACCACCAAAACTGCAATCACAGAATAGGGAGGATCTTCCACCTCCGAAACTACGCACAAGCTACCTTCAGCCTTCAGTTTCTGAAAATACAAAGAAGAGTCAAATACCATCCATGATCCTTTACAATGCCCAACCATCTCCATATAAAGGCCTCCAAGAAGCGTCTAGAGATTTACAACAGGCCGACATTATTAATTTATTTTATCATTTTATTATTCAGGCCTTTTATTTAACAATTAAAATAATTAATTAAATAAGTCCTTATGATATTATTTTAATTTTTGGACCATTTAATTAATTAACCAAATTAATACGCTTATGAAAATTGGGGACATTACACCAAATATCAAAAAACAAAGCCAAAAGAAAGTGTTTAGATGCAGAAAACCATGAACAAGAGCAGATAAATTGTACACCATGCAAAGTTAGGGTAAAATCAAATGACCCATCACAAGAAAAGATGACTCCCCAAAACATATAAAAAAGAGCATATAAACTATTAGATTTATCAAATGACTATTACTTTCTTTCAATTACATCAATCAGCTTCATCAACATCTATACTTCGTTCAAACATTACAAAATTCATGTTAACTTTCTAAACCCCTCAGAAACACAATAGAACAAAACAGGAAAGAACCTGGTAAAGTAATTTTTCTTCTTCCTGAGAAAGAGCACTCAGCTCCCCAGCGATTTCTGCATTCCTTCGCCTACAAAACATCCAATAAGGCTTAAGAGACTCTAGCTAACTCATTATGAAAATACTCATCCATAAAAATTATTGAACATATAACAGAGCAAATATGTGGCAACAAAATTCGACAGAATTTTTCTGTGTGTGTGTGTGTGTGTGTGTGTGTGTGTGTGTGTGAGAGAGAGAGAGAGAGAGAGAGAGAGAGAGAGAGCAGTGCTTGCATAAGCTTGTGCATACGACTGTGAACACTTGAAAAACAAATTCTTTTGTTCCTTGTAATGTTTATTCGTTTGTTTGATAGAAACAATATCAATACTACATATACACCAATTAAAATCTTATCTATGTCAGTATCTGTCATTATCACAGAAATTGGAAACAGAAACCACAAAGGAAAGTCTACTTTCTGCTTTCAACAAAACAGAAACACTTGAGTTTCTCTTGTAAGAACCTGGTCTGAAATTCTTCCTTTAGAGAAATCCAATCACATTGGCAATACCTTCAAACCCATAACCCATAAAGACAAGTGCCTTCGAAGATTTATTTGGCTGCCAGTTTCAAAAATTTCCAAAAGGTCAATACTTACAGAAGTATCATCTTTGGCAATGCATTCAACTAAAAATAAGATTCCTCTGTACCATAATTTGGGTTTATATTGTTAGTATTCTTTCATTAATATATAATTACTATCTTATAACATTTTGTTGTTGCTCCTATGCTTAGTCTTCCAAACCATTTAACACTGATTCCACTTCTTTCTTCCCAAAATACTTTCATATTAGCATACTTTGAACACAGTATGCAATTTCCATAAACAAACAAAGTCTATCCTCATAGACATCCACAATACTGAACAACCCAACAAAACAGCACATAAATTTTTAGAAGACATACAGAAGGCTTCCCCAAATCGCTTTTCTCTAATTCAACCTTTCTAATCTTAAGGATAGAACACTATGTATATTGTCAATCCTCAAATTCACTACAAGCTGCACAATAAGCAAAAGACAAACTGTTCTGTGGGATTCCTAGGGAACATTCAATGTCCTCTCCCGAGGAGTAGTCAGAGGCGACTGATTAGCCTATTTTATTCCAGTGGGCTAATTTCGCGACATAAAGGGACTGAATTAAATTTGTTGATTTTAGATGTCTAATAAATTAAGATTTTATGGATAGCTTATTTTAATTAATTTAAAAAAGTGACTAAAGTGGAGAAATTAAAGAAAATATTAAAAAGTCAATTTAGCAATGTACTTTCATGAATTACTTAAAAAGAAAGAATTTGAAAAGTCCTTCAGGAATATTCTGTGGAGAATATAAAAAGGAGTTTGGAAGCTCATTGTGTCATGCGTGATTTATTTTCTCTATTTGGATTTTGCAGAGCTTCTAGTGGAGCAGAAACCCTAGGATGAAAACCCTAAGGGAAATCAGTTGGTAGTAAACAACTACCCTGGCCGATTAATAGTGGAGCCACTCAGGTTACACATTTGAATTTCAAGGTTGAAGGTTATCAACTTCACCGAGTATTGCTCCAACACAAATTTCTGAGGGTTTGAAGAATTTGCGAGTTTGCCGGGTGAAAATGGATGCCATTGTTGAATCTGCATTGCTGGGCGAATTGTACTTTTCCTGTGCTGGGTGATTTAATGCCTATTTGAAGGAGATGGATTGTGTTTTCCGAACGTGAGAGTTTTTACCCTGTCTGGCATGAGTTATTAAGCAGGCTGAGTCGACTTGTAACATTCTTTACCGAGTTGTGTGAGTTCTTCCTAGCCAAGCAAAAAGAAAACTAATGCCGTTGCAAGACTGTCTACACAAGCTAAGGTCGTCTTTGTTGTCTTGAGGTATCTCATACTGTTCTGGGCATCTGAAATACGTATGCCAGGCAGCTGATGTTCAGACAGATTTCTCTATTCTGCTGGGTTAAATAAACATAACCAGGTCAAGGGTTTCAGTCATCCCTGAAGGTCACTGGACTGCATTAAGTATATTACAAGAGGGTGTGGGTTTCTGAAGACATTTTCTGTCCTTGTCAACGGATATCTGCATCCAAATTTCAAACACACATATCACACTGGCTGCCTCTGAAAAAGAAGTGAATGTTGATTGTAGAACCTAGATGTAAGATCAGCACTTTAATTTCTGCATTCTGTTCAATATGCCATTCACATATGTTGAATAAAATAGTGATATTCCAGCTGTTGCATTATCTTATTTCTGTTATACAAACTGGTTATTGGTATTGTAAAACAAAATATCATAAAACCAAAACTTGTCATCAATCTAAATTTGCAACACAACACCAAAATCGTTCAGTGGGATGCAAACCATAGTTACAAGCCTAGGACTCGCCTCAGACTCGGCAATGTTGGATTGGCCTTGGACTCGGACTCGGACTCGACCTTGGCGGCCGGACTCGGCAAGGAATCGGCAAATCGAAAAACCCAAGAAATTCAAAGATTTTTAAGGATTTAAAGCATTTTTCACGCATCATTTAGTCAATTAACATCAAATACACAATAATTGAGATAAATAGAAGCTACTTTGCACACAT
>MU227820.1:373814-398121 GCA_018584345.1 Thuja plicata
TAGCTGAAGGGTCAAATTAGTTGATTGAAGACTGATTCTTCTTCATCTAATCCACAATTGATTGCTGTTGTATAATCAATTGCCTGTAATCGATTGCTGTTGTATAATCGATTTCATTCTTCTTTCCAACTGTCTGCCTGTGGCTGGAAAGAAGGACTTCTGAATTTGTTTATCCACACTGAGGGTGCGAATTTAATTCTGGAATTTCATGATATGAGCTGAGGCATATTAATTAAATGTTGGAAACGACCTTGGTTAAGGGTTTGAAGAATTAAGGCTTATTGAATTGTGAATTTGAGCAAGTCTTTCACCACTTTCGATTCAGATTGGTTGTATGGGTACTGTGTTTAATATGGCTGGCCGCATTCATTAACGTCAGCACTGTGACGCTAAAGACGTGGGCCTATATGCAACATGTGACATCCCAGCCTAGCCGTGGGTGGAGGTAATGACACATGGCGTTGACAGCCATAGTATAGCCGCGTGAGCTTTCCACTATGCACGACCTACTCCAGCTTGCGTGGAGTCTGTAGCATTCAACAGGAGAGTATAGAACTCTCGCGTGGGAGGTGGCAGCACTGCTGTGCAACTCACATTAGAAGTGGAGGCTTGCTCACACTCCAATCTGCCGCATGAGCCAACAGCAGCAGTCAGCAATTTTACAAGTTTTTATATAAGTAGTTTACTAGTAATGAATAAATAAAGCAATATATGAGGCGTGGATTTATTTCATGTTGTAATAGTTGTTAAACGCATGAAAGAAGATGTGATCTTGGCAATTAAGTCTTATTTCCAGAATTCTGAAACAGTGAAGTATGTCATTAAACTTGTAATGCTTTACACGTATAAAGAAGTTGTGAATATTAAGATAAGGGAGAAATTATATATATTGGCGTCCCAAACCCATTTGCAAGTCCAAGGAGGAGAACTATAATATCAAACAAGCAATTCAAATTTTCTAAAAGCCAAGTCAACCAGTATCGGATTGCCTGCCAACTGTTTGACAAAATGATAAATACATGATTTGCACGGAAGTGGATAGAAATTTGATGGTTTAAGGATGAGGCCAAGTTAGGCTCCTCACATGTTTTCAGATTTTAGTCTGAAGACAAGATGTATTTCAGACCTCTCTTGGCCTTGGAATGGGCTTAGATTAACTGCTATAAGTCTACAATAAAGATCCATTAGACTTGAGGGCAAGGAATAAACTCAGATTTTTTTTAGAAAAAGCAATAAAAAAAGTATTATTTAACACTTTTTATGACTGCTGTCGTGGCAGAGTCCTGGGCTCAGGACTCGGCGAGTCCAGAGAGTCCACGGACTCGGCGAATCCGACTGGAGTCTGCTGGACTCGGGCGAGTCCGAGTCTAGATTCGGTTAGACTCTAGAAACCCGACTCGCCTTGGGACTTGCAGAGTCCAACACGGACTTGTAGAGTCCTGTAACTCTGATGCAAACAAGTATTTGGAAAAATGCATGTTCAGTAACATAGAGGGCAGAGGAAATATTTAGCAAAAAAAACTTGGCTTCGTATTTTAAAGAACAACACACCAAATATCTTCCATCTATAACAAACCAAATCCTGCAAAGGTTCGACGTGGCAAATCAATAATCTCAAGTCCTCAATGGCAAGATACAAGACCATTACAAAGATAATATTCATCATCTTCAAACAATGAATTAAAAAAAATTGAATTAAATAATTACACTTTTCATTATTAAAAATTAAAATTCAACTAAGTTACTGAATCACCCATTTCACCTACAGATCCCACGTACAGTAAGTCCCAAACTGGGTACTGCTTAGAATCCCTCTACAGTCTACTAGGATTTATATTTTTCAAGGTAGAAAAAATTGAAATTTCTAATAGTTTCTAGCTTAATTACCGACGAGTCCACTATCAATGTGGCATCTCTGAACAAATTCCAACACAATTTGATACATTTTTTGCCCTTTTTTTTCACTTTCTCAAATATGATTGAAAACCCTCAACTATTGGTCTAAACAAGCTCTTTTTTTCCTCTCATTTAATATTTATTTTCAAAAACAATGCAGTGGATAATAAAACCACAAGAAAATGTCAGAGCAGCTGACAAGGTTAAAAGAGACTGAAATTTGATATTTGTTTGTGGCCTGGACTGCCTTAAACGGGCATAACTTCCAATAGAGCTAGACAAAATTTTGCACACCAGCACATGCTCTCCTTCCATTCACCCTCAACCAAGCAAGCGATTCCTTCAATTTCCTTTTGTTTTTACTTTCAATTTCTTATTTCATTGTTTCAAATATTTTGTTTCAAATTTACACTGTGATTATATAATTTATTTAAGAGTTTTAAGTTATAATATTGTGCTAATTAAGATAAACACAAGAAAAGGGCCCAGAACCATTACAAAAAAGCCATAGAGGCAAACAGAACAAATCTACCAAGGGAGAGACAAACAAAATTAAAACCAAAAGTAGGACCCGAAAGAACCAGCAAAAGACACCAGCGGACGGAAAATAACAGCTTTAAATCAGCAATGAGTTTCATGCCGCCAATGGCCTGCCATTCACAATTGAGGAAATCCAAGTTCTCTTCAAATGAGAACTCCATAGGCTCGTCAAACGTTGTGGCAACTTAGGCCAAGATATCTTCGAACTGCGAACTAATTTACCATTGGCCTCTTTCTTTTTATTATGGGTTCTGTTAGTAGCGCTAGAAGAGATAGGATCAACAGTCACCTCCACTTGGTTTTTTTGTTTTTCCTTTTTGCCATCTAAACCTGCAAAATCTAAGGAGTGGTAGTATTGTTTATGAATATATCTTTGTTGTAATAAATAATTTTCTTTATGTTTCTGATCATTATTTGTTGATTCATTTTGAGAGACTCCACTTCCGTCTCCAGTCACTCCCATTTATCAAATTTCTCTGTAAGGCTCTTAACATGCTCCCCACATATCCTCATCTATTTTTTCATTCCCCTTATCAATGGATTTAGTCAATGGATTTCGTCAGAGGTTTTAGTGAGAGAGATAAACCAGAGAACCAACTTATGCTTGCATACAAAATCCAAGAAGAAAGATCTAACTTCCTTCCTTTACAAATAATTATGAGAAATTTTGTTGAGAGTAAAAGTTTTCCTATCAAAGAAATGGCATGGTACCTCAACTAAAATAAGGGGCATAATTACCATGTAACTTATTTTTAACTTGATTTCCAATGTGTTTCAAAAGAGTGGAGATATCATTCCAAATCAAGATGATATCAGTTCGGAAACCATGCTCGGCTAGAAGATCAGCCACCTCATTACCTTCTCTAAAAATGTGTTGGATTTAGAACTCATCTAACTTGCTAAACTTTGGTTTAGCCCATCCAATAATGTATTCATAAGACCAGCACGCTTTGGAGCTTAGCAAATCTTAAATATTTTTAGAATCTAATTCTACAAAATTCAAAGATTGGAATCCCGAATTCATAGCATAGGCAAAGCACAACTGACCATTGTTATATCTTACGATACGACCCACACATGCCTAACCCAGATTGCCCTTAGCTGAACCATCAAAATTCAGTTTCTACCATCCAAAGTCAAGAGAGACCAAGTGGTAGTCTTGCAAGAGGCCAAATTGGAGACGTCAACTTTGGCCAATTTGTCCAAAACTCCCCATCTTTAAGCTATCTTTTCTTCCAAGATTGACAGATTACATTTGGGCTTTCAAAGATCAGCCAGCTTGATATTTACAAGTACTTTGAAAACATAGTGTCAGCAAGAACGAACCACGATTTGTGTTTGCTTCTAAAAATTGTTGCTAAATTCTTGCCAAAGACCCCATCCAGTATATAGAGAAGACTGCCACCATAACTCATTTATAAGGGGGTTTAAAAAAAGGGTGGATCAAGCTATCGATGATGCTTCCAACAGTATCTGGCCAAGTCCATGAAATATAGAAATTATTCAGGATCCGTTGTTGAGTGTTTAGGGAACAATGCAGTGAATGATCAAGTAATCTAGGTTTTCTTCATTTCATTCACAAAAGGAGCATATGTTTGCAATTTGGAATCCATTTTTTTGAAGGTTCCCAATGAATGAATGAATGAATGATTTTAATAATGTCCACAAGGCCGAAGCAGCCTATGGGACCCCCCAAGTAGCACACACCCTAGAGTAAGGTGCTAAGGACTTAAGCACTTTGTAACTTCTTCTTTAGATCTCTTCTTCGACAACATATTTTAATTACAAGGTTTGATGTCCTGCCTTGCTGTGTTTCTTCTAATAGAGTACTTAAATTGTTTGGCTGGAACGAATGTCATTGTATGTTGAACACTCTATGATAAAATATCGCTATGTTTCTACCACAACCCTGTTGATGAATAGGAATATCTTTTTTTCCCATTCTTCCTTACGTATCATCCATCTACATGTTTCAACCACAAATGGTGAGAACTAGTCTTAAGTTGAGCTACAATCATTTTTTGTCGCCATTTGATATTTGCTCCTAAGTATGTTTCTTCCTCATGGTCTCTCATGAGGTTAAATTCTTTGATATAGTAAGCTTTTTACGTCCATTTTGTTTCGACAATATGATATTCTTGATTTTTTTCCCCACAAACTTTTTTATTTCCTCATTGGTATCCAGACTTTCTTGTATGTTAACATCCCATTTTTTCATCCATTTGTCGTTTTGCTTCATCCATGTTGGCTAAATATTTTGCAAGCCACTAAGACTACAACTTGCAAAATGTGTACTTTAGGCAGCAGTGTGTGAGATTACTCTCTCCTCTCAGCAATAGGGGAAGCTCCCTTCTTACCGCAGGTGGCTTCAAGTAGAACTGAACTGTAACACATACAGTTCCCCTTGCAACAATAATACCGGTGACTCAGAGATTGACTTAAGAACAATCAACTAAGACAACAGTGAATTTATCTAAAGATGAAATGATACAAGAGCTCAAAGTCTCTTGTCCTCACTTCAAATAAGTATTCTATCTATCTAAGTTCCAATACTGAAGCCCAAAGTCTTCAGTCCTTGGAGTATTACAGCCACTATTTTCTATAGTAATCCTAATTCCATGAACCTCAAAGTCTTCAGACAACTCGAATTAAAGCGCTCTAATGATACATGCAAGATGACAATTAATTTGAGAAAGGATTAACCAATGCGACATAAGAACACACTCGTTAATTTTCAAAACCAACAACACAAAGTTTGCCAATTCTTGTTCCTTTATTCAAATGCTCAACTTTGCACAATGAAACTCAAAGTTTTCAGAATACAAGAGAATAGCCTATAGTTTTCTTGCACACAACAAAAGATGATTATTTACAATGAGCTCCCTCCTTTTTATAGGAAAAGAGGAGAGAGGAAAGTGGAGAAGAAAGGGGAAACCCTCAACCACTTTGATTTATTCAAACCTTCTCTAACTAACTAAGACCTATTCAAAACTTATCAACAACTAACTAACTTTGACTTATTCAATGCTAACGAACCTAAAGTCCCTTCAGCATGATTACATAAGAACACTTTACATATTTTTGTGTAATCTGTCACAAATCTTACACTTTTACAAAAACTAACTGTCCTAACAACACTTTTTAAAGAAGATTAATGCATGTCTCAAAGTGGCAAAGAGACTTATGCACAGTAGCTGGATCTGGTGAAACTATTTGTCGAGCAATGTTTACAGTCTTGCGTGCGCAAATTGCTACTTTTGAAATTTCAACATTGTACCCACCCAGATCCTTCTGAAGTTGATTCAACGTCATTCTGTAGCTTGCCAACTTATCCATAGAGTTGCAACTGAAGGTATCAGCTTCTAGTTCTTGATGAACTATTTGTACAAATCCTGATAGGACTTGCTCTTCCGAAATCAGCTCCCCACTCTCCGAAAATAACTTACATGTCAATTCTTCAAAGACCTTGACAACAACTTCCTTGGGCTTGACGCATTCCTGTAAAGCCTCATGAACTTCTGTGATCAAATCCTTCAAAACTTTTTCTTTGTTAATCATCTGATCTAAGAATTCAAAGTACATGTCCTTCGAAGGAACTATTTCATAGGCTTCTGCCATTTTTCTCCAAACATTTAAATCTTCATTTAGAGTCCTTAATTGCTGATCAAAGATCTCAACCAACTCATGTAGCCTATCTGTAGTCTTCTGGTAATTCCTAAGTATACGGTACACATCCCTAATAACTACTATTCCCTCGTGCTCCAACTGACTGCCCCAGTCATTTACCATTTTACCCTTCTTTTCTAGTTCAACATGCTGTCGTGCATCCTCTGTACATAAGTTCACCTGCTGAAAAGAAGAAAGTTTCTCAAGAGCGTCACGAAGACGATTGTTTTCCTCTTTTAGCAAGTGTTTCTTTTGCCAAAGCTCATCAGTCCTCTTAGTATACTGATCTAACGCATCATGAGCATCCATCTAACAACTCACATAAGATTGCTTTCCTAACTCCACCCTTGTGATCTTATAATCTGTGCTCTCAAGTTCATCTGTTGTTTTGCTTATGAGTGGCTCTGCTACTTCAGCATACTTAACCTTTTGATCATCAATAATGATTTTCGAGAGCACTTTAGCTTTCTTTCTTTTTGCAACTCGGGTTTTACCTTTAGGGGCAATCTCAAAATCTTCCAGAGGTACCTCCAACTTCTTCATTTTTTGTGTAATAGTGCCTAGCCAAAGAGGTAAGACAAAAGATGATGTTGAAGCATCAATGGTAACCATGGTAGTTACTGGTTCCCTCTGTGAAGAAATATCTATTGTGGATGCTTTCAAAACACTTCATCCTCTTTTTCCATATGGAACACCAGATCATTGTTAGACATAAGTGTATCTAACCGAGGCAACTCTTCAGGAAGCTCGTCAAAAACATCTGACAAGTCTTCCTTCTGTGTTGGAGCAGCAGAGGATATAGGAGTGGCTAGCACAATAGCATTGGAATGTACTGGGGGCAACTGTACCGTGAAAGAATCCACATCTGTGTCTAGTTGGCACATTGGCGGTTCATCCATTTCCGGGGCTGACTCATGCATTTCTTGAATCTCCTCCACTGCTTGGACTTGTGTTGCCTCAGGAGTAGTACAAACTTGTAGTTCTTCCTAACTATCCGAGAGGTTGATCATTTCTGGACCCTTTGCTCTAGATGATGCTTCCGGTGTAGGAGCCTTTACCATGAGCTTTCCTCCTTTAATGGCGAGTTTTGGAATAGCCTTGACCTCAGATGCAGAAGACTCCCCTTTTCCCTTACCTCGGATTTCAGGCTTCATACCCACAGGACCAGCTGGATCGAAGTCCCGCCCAGGCAATAAGCCTGCAATAATCCATTTTGATGATCTCTGCTTTAGTACGAAGATCAATCCAAACATCCTCCAGGCGATGTACATGACAAAACTGCTTTCGGATTTTATCATTCAAACCCCTCCAATCAAAAGAGCTTCTGGCTATGAATTTCTTCAAATTAATTTTTTGAAGTTTGAACTCCATATTTTTGGCTTTCGGAACTGTGTCAAGTGAATACCCGCCAATCCTTAAGAGATTGCGTGAAGAAATGCCAACACCAGGCCTGTGTAGAGAATTTTGATAAACTTGAACAATCATAAGCTGCCTAGCCAACTCCATGAGAATGATCTTATCTGTCGGATATCTTGGCAAAGTATATGGTTCTCCTTTAAAATATCCCACTCTTAGGTAAGTGAAATTTGGGAACTGAAGAAAAAGGCAACCATATTCGCTGACTTTACTCCATGCTTCGTCAAAGACTCTCCTGTTTGGAAGTTCTTTATCAAACAGGCATCAATAATGACCAAAAAATGCATCTTGTACCCTCCTAAAATGGATGCGACTAGCTCTCAAGGGCAACAGATCATAAAAGGTCTAGACGGGCACTTGCATCCTATCTCCTTTAGTAGATAGTCCCGAAAAATAACCAAAGGCGGCAGCAGCAATGTAAACAAGATAAGAATTCATGAAGAAAGTACTTGTGTTGAGTACTTGCACCAGCTGTTCACAAATAGAATTACTTATGAATTCTCCCCAGAACAATCTCTGCCTTGATTTTAGAATCAAAGAGAGATACTTAAACATCCACGGCTCAAAAAGATTGGACTCTCTGAGACCTCTCAATCTGCTCAATAAGGTTATGAGGTCATGAACTTCCTCCTTAAAATCGGATCTGTGTACTCCCTTTGGCCATCTTACCAAATTAGGCCTTTTAGTAATCAACCAATGTTCGTTGATATACTTCACACAAGTTGTCTTCCCATTCTCCCAACTTTTGAGAGCTCTATCAACTGTCATGTCCAGTACGATCGGGGCTGGAGGAACCTTGAAAACCCGATCAATGGTGTCTGGATCTAAACTGATGATCACCATCCCATCTTGATCTTTGATGGTTCGAGAGGTAGGATCAAAATGCTTAGCACAAGCCATTACGAATTCCGGTTCAAGAGCAGCTATTGGAAAAGTGGAGACATAGTGTATGTAGCTTTCTCGGATGCTGATCATTTCATCTTTTGTGGACGTATCCACCCTTTTCAGGAACTCCTCCATATTCAGATGTCCGATCTCTATATCTCGGATCTCATCCACATAACAAATGATCTGAGAGGGCATGATGGAGTTCTGGTACTTGTCATATTGGTATTTCATCTTCTTTTTCCCTTTATCTTTAGGAGATGCAATTCCCCCTTCCGACATGACCAAGTTTGCAGCTGCAGTAACTGTCACATGGAAATTCCAAAAATCAAGCATTTCATCATTAAGGGAAGAAGAATCCATGTTAGATGTCCAAACAAGAAAAGCGGGCAGCCTTTCAAGAACATGAAAAGAAGATAGGTATGAAGCCTTCTGATGCATATACGTAAAGTGGGTTATGAGGTAAAAGGATAAAGAAAATATCTTTATCTATAACTTGGTGGACCCCTTTGAATATGATTGCATATGAGATGGAAAGGTGAGCTTTTCTGGAAGAATTGCATGTGGGATAATAGTAATTTTCCCTTCTTTTTCAAATAGGAGTATGAAAAAGGTGGCTTTTTTGGAGGGATTGCATATGGGGCAGCACTTTGCATTTCTTTATGCATTTGGGGAAGAACATCCTTGAGAATGGGGTTTCTAATCCCGACTACATATGAGAACAAATGACATTCTCATATGCAACTTGGAGAATATGAGAATGGAAGAAGAAAAACATGTATACAAACAAAATAACAAAACACAAACATAAACAAAGACAGAAATATACCTCTTCTTTGTATGCAAAAAGGGAAGAACACAAATCTGATTTTCCTTTTAAGAAAAATCACAAAATTCTGAAAATGATAACATGAATTTTGAAATCAGCTTTGAAGAGAAAAGACACAATATATAACTCATTATTTTGACATTTTCTTCATGCAAAGTTAATGCCAATCTTAATCAGTCATAGTTGGGAATGACAAATGTCCATAATGCAGCGCAAGATTGCTTAAAACCAGCAACTAAGAGGAAGATTTCAAACAAAAACGTGCCCTATTTCATAGCCATTTCTTTCTCTTGGCAATGTGTTTACATTTCGAAAATGATAAGAGAAGGAAACCGTTTTGAAAGACTTACCAAATCTGCCTCAATCAAGGAGTAAAAAATGCAGTGATTTATGGAGAAGAAACTGCCAAAAAAGACCAATTCCTCTTGCAATGCTCTAAGCAGATTTCTTAAGCAAAAACACAGCTCTTTTGTGGAGAAATTTGCATTCAAAATGGCTGGAAAACATTGCCCTTTGCCCACGCGTTTTAGAAAGAGGAAAACATGTCTTTTGATTTGAAAAGAAATGATGCACTTAGGTCAAAAAAACGATGCCATCTCTCTTAATGAAACCGCGGGCTTTGAGGAAAGAGAAACACAGTTTGCATTTAGGATATCGCATATGCCCTTGCTTTCCAACATATATGCGATAGCATATATAAACATCACCATAGACTTAACATAAAGCCACAGTTTTTCTTAAAAAGAAAAGACATGCGTTTTGGCATTAAAAAACATGCTCTTCTATCAAAAGTCAATGCCCAGCGACTTTAAGTGAAATCGTAGTCTTTTAAAGCAGCATGACGGGCTTTAGTAAACACCTAGCATATGTTTGGATGATATGTCAAATATGTTATGTAAACAAAAATCGACGCCTTCTTATATAAAAGAAAAAACACGGGCCTTGTTTAAAGAAAAACACATAACATGCATATGCTTTTGGTATTCAAAACGACACCTCATGCTTTTATGAAACCGCGGGCTTTGAGGAAAGAGAAACATATGTTTTCCTTTAAAACAAACATATGCATATTCAGTATAAATCGACGCCATATGACTTCTTAATCAAAAACGCATGTAATGTATATGTTATATGCATTAAAATTGACACCTTATGCCTTTTGAAGATAAAGGTATAATTTATTTGAAACTTCAAATACATAACATATGTTATATCAACGAAATTCACTGCTTTTGACTAAGAGGTAAAGGCGGATTTTGTTTAAAAAGCTCACTCTTTTAACTTATCAATTAGAAAGAAAAACCTCTAATACCATATACATATTTGATTTAAAATATGCAGACATCAATAAAAGTTCACTTCTAAGAAGAGAAAACATAATCTTAATATGCAAATTAGATTTTAACAGTGTGATATGCAGATATGATTGAAAAACCCACTGCTATTAAAAATACTAATCAAAACTTCACGGAATGATGTGAAATTTTAAAATGGAGTTTTAAATCCATTTAGCACATCAGATGAATTCTCCGTCTATACGAATGACAAGTAAAAGCCCACCTTTCAGCGATTTCTCTAAAGATATGCAGACTGTCCGAAAAACCACACTGGCAGGATACTAAAATGCTTAAAAATTGAGTTTAACTAACCCAAACGACGCCTAAGAGAGCTCGAAACGAGTGGAAAACAAAAGCTACAAAACTAAGCCCAAAGCAAAACCAGAAACAAGAAAGTGAAAGCAAGAAAAACAAAGAAAGACTCAAGGACTGGATGTTTTGTAAAAGATGAAACCTGAACGAGAATCAAGGGATAACTGATTCTGTTAAGTAAACCTCTTCCATAACACCGACCAACTTAGCGAGAAATCCTACCAATCACATTGGAATTGGGTAGGGTTGCCCCAATTTTGGGGAATGCAAAATTGAGGACAACAGCTGGCTCTGACTAGGGAACATTCCTCGTTTGTTCTTCTAAGCAATGAGGAGTGCAGAATCCAGAATCTCCAAGTGCCTTTATCTACTCCATTGGGCTATAGGGTCAAGCGACCAAAGAAAAAGACTCAAAACCCAAAAACTAAAAACAGAAAGACTTGGACATTATGTACAGTGGTACTTATCATGCCATTACTCAAAGTAATGCTTCAAATGTTGGGCACTATATGGAAGTGCGAATGGAATGTCATCACGATATGCCAGGATAAATGTGTTTTCTCCTGCAGCTTGATGAATAGTGAATGGTCCTCTCCAGAGAGTATCAAACTCCCCATGCATTCCTTTTGGTTCCCGCCTTTTGTCCCAGAGTAGAACACGGTCCCCAACTTGAAACTCTCGTTGTTTGGCTTTCTTATCAAAAAGTACTTTAACCTGCTGTTGATGTGCTGCAAGCCGATCAACCACCTGAGTTCTTTGTTCCTCCAAATGATGCAAGAACATTATCCGTTTGTCTAGTGAATCGGCAAATGTACTGTCTTCAATGGCCTTAGCCAACTTAAGAGCAGGAAGCTCTATAGTTATGGGAATTTCTACATTTCCTCCATAAAGAAGTTGGAATGGTGACATCCCAATCGCTCTTTTGGGTGTAATCCTATCTGCCCACAAAGCGTCAAACAAAGCCTTGTGCCAAGAACGTTGATTATCATCCACCAGCTTACGAATAATGGTAACCAAGTTCTTGTCGCTTGATTTGGCCTGACCATTTCCCTAAGGATAATAATCAGACGAATGAGCGAGAGTAATACCATGCTCAAAACAAAATTGCGTAAGTTCTGCAGATGAAAAGGTTGCAGCATTATCCGTTATAATCTTGTTTGGCACACTGAAGCAAGAAATTATATTCTCCTTCAAAAATGCACACACCACTGACGATGTTGCATTCTTCACTGGGATGGCTTCAACCCACTTGGTGAAATAATCAGTTGCCATGAGAACATAAGTATGTCCAGCACTGGATGTTGGGTTAATGGTACCGATGAAATCAAGACCCCATTGTTGGAAAGGCTCTTCGATCACAACTGGTTTTAGAGGTAAAGCTGAGAGTTTCTGCTTACCAACAAACTGCTGGCAACGACCACACTTGCGCGCCCAGCTATATGCATCTTGAAACAAAGTCGGCCAGTAATACCTATCTCGCACAATTTTATGAGCAGTCACTGGCGCAGAGAAATGCCCACCACATGCCATGTCATGAAATGACTCCAACAAAGCAAATTTGTTGTGCCTTATCAACACATCATAAGAAATTTCCATCAAGTGATCGCTTGTACAAACCGCTATCCCATAAGACAAAATGGGCTGCTTAGAGCTTCAAATTTCTTCTTTCCTTTTAAGTGAGATGTGCAGGACATTCACCATAAGTAAAAAAATATGCGATATCATAATACCATTCGTCAGTTGTACTGACGAAGAACACTTTGGGCAAAGTCTCAGGAAGTTCTTCTCTATCTGGTTTATTTTCTGCCATCAATTGACACAAACCTTTACCTCGAACCAGCTTAGTAGGACTCCAACAAAGCAAATTTGTTGTGCCTTATCAACACATCGTAAGAAATTTCCATCAAGTGATCGCTTGTACAAACCGCTATCCCATAAGACAAAATGGGATGCTCAGAGCTTCAAATTTCTTCTTTCCTTGTAAGTGAGATGTGCAGGACATTCACCATAAGTAAGAAAATATGCGATATCATAATACCATTCGCCAGTTGTACTAACAAACAACACTTTGGGCAAAGTCTCAGGAAGTTCTTCTCTATCTGGTTTATTTTCTGCCATCAATTGACACAAACCTTTACCTCGAACCAGCTTAGTAGGACGAATCTCAATGTCGTATTCCTCCATCTTGCCAATCCAATTTCCCCTCTTTGTTCCAAATTCTTGTTGAGCTAGAATTGACTTCACTGTAGTATCTGGGACGAGAACCACAACATGAGAGTTTAAGATGTAAAATCTGAAAGACTTTACGGCTTTCACAACCGCATAAGCATTCTTTTCCATCAAAGAATACTTCAACTCGTGTGATTTTAGCGGACAACTCATGAATGCAATAGGGGACTCAATGTCCTCTTTATTTTTCTGCACAAGAATCACTGACATAGTATGCTCAAAAGCATAACTATACAAGAGTTGGCCTCATTCAGAGTCATCCATTGTTACAAATTCGAACCGATTTGAGAGACGAGTTTCAGCGTTTGTATTTAGGAAATTGAGAGTTGCATGTTTATTCTAAAGGGTTTGGATTAGTTTTTTAGAAGTATTGTTTGCAAAGATTAAAGTGGATAGAGAGCAAATAAAAACACAGCATTTTGGCCTATGTTGAGACGTCATTGAGGTAGCCGCGCCAAACAATACAAGCCGCGTGAGTCTTAGTGATTGACGCCTAGCTTCCAGATTGGCATGTCAGGGGTTTTGAGCAGCGTTTGGGGTTCAGAATTAGGCGGCTGAAGGTCTTTGTGCATTGTGTTAAGGCTGTGATCCAATATGAGCTAATTATGCATAGCTGCGTCCATAATCCAACTTCCCAATTTGATTAATTCATTCCTTGTTTTCTATAATGGACATTGTATGCAAAGACCATATCACATATATTGAATAAATTAGAATACTTCTACATTGATTTGGAAAAGATAGTTTATTTCATGCATTATTATTTATTTTCAAAAACTCAAAACTATTAAACCTCAAATGCATTGAAAATTAAAAACATTGCAAAAATAAAACAAGAATTTCTTTCCAAAAACCTAGAGTGTGAAGTTAGAATCAAAGTGGTTTCCTACCATCCTGTTGGGGTGGAAATCGTTGAGCTCACACATTTGTTTTGAGTGACTAGCACTCTTGCAGTAGTCTCAGTTATGGAAAAATCCAGGAGATTAATTCAACAGGGAAACCAATTGAACAATTTAATGAAAAACTTGGAGAATATCAAACAGAATCAAAAAAGGATGGATGAATTGGCTTTCAAACACATCAACCATAGACAGTTTAGTACGGTATGTGACATCTATCTTTAAGGGGTCTTCATCACAAAATAAAAAGGAAAAGAAACAAGAGGCTTCTACAGCTGGGACATCTAGAAATCTTTATAATGAATTTTCAGGAGCTAGTGACCAGCATGCAGCTAATCCCATGGAGATTAAAAATTAGATTGACATTAAGGAAGATGTTGGGCACAAGACACTTCATGATGACTTCATGATTGGGGAAGAGCAACTGATGTTTGAACATAAACCAATTGCATTAACATGAAGATAAGGTTTCTTGTGATGTTATTCATGAATGTCTAACGGAGACCCGAGATCTAAAAGGGGATGTGAAAGTTAACTCTTTACTGAGTGGAGCAACCACTAGTGATTTGACTACACATGATGAAGAACACATTTTGCAAAGTCATGTTGTCATTACTGACTTGTTTGAGGACAGCATCAGCAAGCCCCGTCATTTCCATGAGACAGGAGCTCGTGATCATGGGAATGTTGATGACATGATATCCACCATTGATGGCAGTCTTACATCAATGGGTAGACATGAAGATGATAATGATAGAGGTTCGTATTTTTATGACAGCAGTCCTTCGTTTGAGCCTATTGATGGCGTTGATAACGGGGCAAGTGTGGGAGATGTTGTTGGTACCAACTTGAGTTTTGACTTGCATGATGAGTGTTAATTTTGAGGATTGCATGGAAAATGCGAGTTCTAGTAATTCCGATTTCTATGACAGCAACGAGATGTGTCTGCATCAGCATGAGATAGCAGAGGGTTTATAGGTGGATGATAATTGTACTCGTGATTTCAATACTTCTGATGCTATCTTTGAGGACAACTCATGTTGTAGTGAGTTTGATTTGTCATATCAGACCTTAGGAAATGAATAAGAGAATTCATTGGTTGGTGATAGGTCCCTGGATCAAGATATGCAGAGACTTACAGTTGCATGGGAAGTGGGAGCGTGTGAAGAGACTGATATAGCAGCAGCTTCCACTTTATCAGATGAGCCACTCGTTGAGGTGCCTAGTAGCAGTACCTCGATTGTTGATGTGTGCGGAGATGATAGCACACGTGATGTTATTTATCATGAGGTGAGCGATGCTGATACAGTTTCATTTCACAGTGCGGATTGTGGGTCAGAGAGCTTACATGGGAGTCAAGGAGTTCAGGGATATCATTTGATTGGGCAATTGAAGGTGAGCGACAGTCATATTGCTCCAGCCTTGGAGCATTATGACGTCGCCCGTCAAATGTTAGTCAGAATTGGTTGGAGTGTTCCTATGTCAGATGAGCACAGTGGTAGTAGCTTTTCCCTATTAGAGATTCAATCTCTACGAGAGGCTGTCAGAATAATGAAACATAATTACTTGCACGTATTAGCTGACACGGACTACCTTCTCAAGTGGGGTTGCACTTGTTACGATGCGTTGATGGGAAAGGAAGAGGAGGTAGATGAGCTCAGTCATGAGCTTGAGGCTACTACAGAATTATTAGAGAGCACACAGTTGACTCTTCAAGAGTCACAGTTACAGTTGGATGGGGTTACCATGGAGTTGAGCCGAGTGCGTTCTTCACCAGCTACAGATTCAATTAAGCTTCCTGGAGTGATTGTTGGTGATGAGTTGACACCCACGGGCTGTAGTGAGGATGTGGCTATATCCATCACGTATTTAGGTGCAGTAGACTCAGCTAGGATGAGTACCTTGGTAGAGAGTTGTCGAGAGCCTTTGGTTGTGTCAGGTTCTCCAGTAGTCAGCACATTGACAGATGATGCAGGGAGGTCATTGGGAGTTCTTGTGATCTAGAGGGGGATTTGTCAGTGAGTTGTGTGACAATTTATGGCACTACTCCATCTTCTTTACGAGATATATGCAGAGTATAATATGGTTGGGAGATTACTCTCATTCGGTTGTTTCCTCCATCTGGAAACAATCCTGTTATTTCATCCCATGCAGTTGATTTTGTTCGACAAATTGTTAAGCCACAGAAATGGAGGGATCAGTAGAGGGTATCTGGAGAGAAGGTTGATTTAACCTTATCTCACTTCGACTGCACTCATAAGTATGTTGAGTACCTTCTATGGAGAGCAGAGTTTGAGGAGAGAGTATGGAGTCGAGGCTAGTACTCATATTCGCAATCTGAGGTTCATCCATAGTGTTTTGGAGGCATTTAAATTAGAATACCTTCGCTTGTTTCATGACCGAGAGTATGCTACTGGGTATGCAGACAAACTTGGCAAGGTATCTACCGAATCAGCAATTCAGGGACAGAGTTTGGAGCCATCTTCTGATTCTAGAATTGTCGGTGATGAGCATTTGACAGAGATTGGAGCCTTTTACAGTAACTACACAATGAAGAGTACTCATCATTTTTCTTTTGATCCACATGTAGAGGACTTGATTATGCATCGGCGTGGATTGGCTTTGGGATCATACCATCCTTTATGGGATGGGTATACGCCATCTTTAGTTGGTGGAGTTTGTAGCTACAAGTTGGTAGGAGACTACTTACAAAACCAATACATCCATGGCAGTTTAGTGGAGGGTGGATATCGTGTTTGTGACACAGGCACCCTTGGTAGTTCTTATCTTTGTAGTACAGTTGGATTTCATACAAATGGGCGAGTAGTAGAGTATCGGGGGAGATTTGGTGTAGCAGGTGATTCTGGATATCCTTACTTCCTTACAGTAGATGGATGTGTGTTTCGTTTATACTGGGATCCAGGTGGTGATAGGGTTAGTACTGCACGTTGGATGGGTCCCATAGGATTGCTTCACCACTTCTGGTATGGTGACGTTGGGACCAATGCTGAGTAGCAAAAGTCTGGGAGTATTCTACTTTGGATTTGGGATGCAAGCATTTGTGGTTGTACATTTTTCAGTGAGAAGTGGGATCCTTTGTGTGCATAGGGATTCCAGTTTGACTTCACCGAGATGTATTGCAGTGTGTACATGGTGTGGGTTACAAGCAGTTTCACCATTGATCTTCATGTACATGATTTGTTTCATATGCACAATTTCGGTGCGCAGAGATTGAGCAAATGGGTTGTTCATTTCTGTGCAGTTGTGGTTATATTGGTCCTGCAGTTGTGTTTCAGTGTGGGACATTTCTCAGTCTTCCTTTGGATTTCCAGTTCAAAGAAGTTTCCTTGTAGTCATGATTGTTTGGGGACAAGCAATCTAAGGGAGGGCGGACTGTAATGTCCCCATTTGTTTTGAGCATCAAAGTTGTTGGATTATCCTATCTATGGCCCTCGTAGGCTAAGTCGGATGGATAGAGGGTCCCAGTTGGCAGAATCAGTGGTTAATTCCCTCTACACTAGTCATTGTTGTTCAGGATTACCTTTCGTTGCAATCAGTTCAACACACTTACTATTTATAGTAACTGTCATTTTCAGAATATTTATTTGATGATTCTAAAGAACTCAAATGATTTAGAAGAGTTAAATGATGCTCTCAGATGTTATTTCTAACTTCTAGTTTGGGCTCCAAGATTCTTGGAGGGAGCGTCTATTTTTTGTAAGTCACCCAGTCAGGCTCGTTTATCATCTTTCATCATTAGGATCACCCCTGTGCTATCACATTTCGCTACCGGTGTTGTCAGGTCATATTTCGGAAGTTGGATGCATTATTGGTTATAATTTAATTATATGTACTAACGTTGCTATTTTTATTGAAATTGTTTAATCGGCACCTTAGTGTTATAGCTCATAGGAATCAGGATCAAAAGTTTTAAATCATGGGCACATGAAACAAGGACATTGTGTGTCAGAATATCATTATATTAATGAAAAGGTCACTTTTGGAGCAATAGGGGAGTTTAAATTAATAAAGCGCCTTTATTTTATGTCAACTTTCAATAATAACATAAAGTTGCTCTTGTAGGGAAATATAATTAAATATTATATTTCAAATTTTGCAACAAAAGCAAATATGTTTTTTAAGTTATGTGGAGTGTAACTTTGAAGCTGCCAACCGATTTGCATTTGAGAATTATAAATGCTTTCAATGCAAGGGAAAAACATTCATTGTGTATTTGTTATTTGTGAATTTGATGACGAGTGGTGTCAAGAGTTTCAGTTATTGAGCTGGAAGAATTGAGAATTATTCTAAGTGTTTTGCACTCTAAAATGGTGATATTATCCAGTGATATTGTGTCTAGAGGTGGCCTCATTCAGAGCCATCCATTGTTACAAATTGGGACCGATTTGAGAGAGGAGTTTCAGCGTTTGTATTCAGGAAATTGAGAGTTGCAGGTTTATTCTAAAGGGTTTGGATTAGTTTTTTAGAGGTATTGTTTGCAAAGATTGAAGTGGATAGAGAGAAAATACAAACACAGGATTTTGGCCTATGTTGAGACGCCATTGAGGCAGCCGCACCAAATGATATAAGCCGCATGCGTCTTAGTGATTGACGCCCAGCTTCCAGACTGGCACGTTTGGGGGTTTTGAGCAGCGTTTGGAGTTCAGACTTAGGCGCCTGAAGGTCTTTGTGCAGTGTGTTAAGGATACGATCCAATTTGAGCTAACTATGCATCGCTGCGTCCATATTCCAGGTTCTACATTTTATTAATTCATTCCTTGTTTTCCATAATGGACATTTTATGCAAAGACCATATCATATATATTGAATAAATTAGAATACTACTGCATTGATTTGTAAAATATTGTTTATTTTTTCATGCATTGTTATTTATTTTCAAAAACTCAAAAGTATTAAACCTCAATAGCATTGAAAAGCGAAAAAATTGCAAAAATAAAACAAGAATTTTGTAGGGGTTCTTACAATGTGATGTTTTCTTTTGTTTAAAATAAATTTGCTCTCTTTGCTGCCCATTTAAATGAATGGCCAATTTCAGAAAGTGTTTTCTTTTTTCAATTCCTTTTTTATATATATTTGTAAGCAAATCAGATATATACATATTTTTTGGCTGATTGAAGGACATTTTCAGATCATCTGCAAACCTAATATCGGATATTTATGAGGGTTTGTAGCTCCCATTGCATACAATGTTTCTGATTGTAATGTCCCCAATTTTAGCAGGGTCATTGAATGGATGGTGCCAGATCATTATCGCGATCCTCGTGGTCTGGCGAGGTGTTAAGAGGGTCATTGGTGTGAACTTACTATTTATAGTAAGTCAATGGATAGTTCCGATGAGCTCAGATGAGTTAGAGGAGTTGAATGATGCTCTCAGTTTTCATTTCTGGCTTCCGGTTTGGGCTCCAAGAACCTTGGAGAGAGGGTCTATTTTTAGTAAGTCACCATGTCAAGTTCGTTCATCATCTTTTATCATTAGGATCACTCCAGCGCAGACAGATTTCGATTATGATGCTTCTTCAGTTGTTTTCGCAAGACGGGTGAATTATTATTATTTAATTAAATTTGCTAAGGTTGTCACTATTGTTGGTATTATATGTTGGGCACCTTACTGTTATAGCTCGTCGGAACCGGGATGAAAAGTTTTAAATCTTAGGCACAAGAAACAGGGACCTTGCATGTCATAATTTCATGATATTGATAAAAATGTCATTTTTGGAGCCAAATGAGTTAATAAATTATATTACTCAATATGTGCCTAAGTATAAAAGTGCTTCAAGTGAACAGTGTGTGAGAGAAGAAACTTTTTAATTATAAAAGCAATAGGCAAGGCATTCAATCACTATCGATTGATTATATTATATTTGGTTTTTTTTCTCAGAGAAGTTCTGATTTGTGCCCTTGCTGAAGTATAAGGGTCAAATTGGCTTCTAGAAGATTGATTCTTCTGAAGTTAATATCTAATTGGTTGCTAAAGTATAACCAATCCTTCTTCTTCCATACTATCTGCCTGTTACTAGAGGAAGAAGTAATTCTAAAAGTTGTCTGTGGATTTGAGAATTTTGATAATTAATTGGCACATTGAGGGTACAATTAATTGCTGGATTGAATTCATTTGAACTGGGGCCTGTAGAAGAGGTCAATTTTATTTGCTGGAGTGGTGGAATAATATCATTCCAGAAATTTGATTTAAGAGTTTCTTGGCTGTGAATTGAATCTTATTGTTGGAGGTCGATTTACAAATTCTGGCTGCAAGGAAGAAATCGAGGGTTTAGTGATTTATGTTGGCTAAGAACGTATAATCTCAGATTTGTTGTGCTTTGAACCAACCAGCAATGTTGGTGAATTGTATTAAGGGTAATTGTTGTTTGAGTTTACGCATTGTTTCTTGTAGTTACGGATATCAAGAAGAGGTTGCGGTTGAAAGATAGTGATCATCATATCGCGGGTGGGAGTTGAGGAGTCGGAAGTCTGCTTTGGGCGTCTTCCTTCATAGTTACAAGCTGTCGTAATACCACTAGCCGCCTTGTACTTTCAGCATGGGGAAGGAAACGAATTAGAGGTGTTGGTTGCATGCCGCAGATGGTGCTGAAACAATGCGGTAGCATTAATCCAAATTATATGAGGTAGCATTTTAAAATTACTCTACTCAATGGTTGCTAATTGTTCAAAGAATTGTAAGACCATATTATTTGACATAGTTATGTAATTGCTTCAATGAATTAAATCTTCCCTGGAGAATTGTTGTTTGATTTAAATATTAAAAAAATGTTTTAAAAAGGGAAGTTTCATATTTGTTTCAAAAGAGAAGTGTTGTTACATGATCTTGTGTAGTAAATTTGGTTAAGAGTTTATAGAGGAGAGCCACGCAGGCTTATTTTGTGGTTGCAAAATCTATTAATTCGTAGCAGAGCCAAGTTGTGCTCATTACATTGGTATCAGAGCGGTTTCTTGCTACCCTGTGGTGTAGGAAATTTATTATTTATGCAGATCTGCTATTATATTTAGAGTGATCAGCACTCTCACATATTTTGAGCTATGGACAGATACAGGCGGCTTAGCACCGAGAGCCGGCACAGCAGGGCGGGAAATAGAAATAAAATAAATACATTAATGGAGAGTATGGAGAGACTTAGGCTTCATCAGCAGAGGATGGCGGCAAGACTGTCGGATCCAAAGACAGTAGATAGGGCAGCAAGATACATGGCTTCTACCTTTAGTAGGCCTGCATCGAGATCGCAGGGTAGGAGGCTTGAGTTTTCCCCGACAGGTGTCCGAGATGGAGATGTACCAGTATGTACGGCACCAACTCATGGATCTGATGATACGCATTCCACACATATACATGTGGACGTGTCAGTACCAGTGGTAGACTACAATACTGAGCTTCAACAGCTTGAGACTTCTTGAGTCGTTGCTGCAGTTGGTGCAGAGACAGTTGATACAGTAGTTGCCTCTGATGGTCTAGATTCTCTCGAGGAGGGAATTGTATTTGGAGATTTATATGTCAGCTATCGTAGTGTAGCTCCGGAGCGAGAGGCAGCACCCCTCTCAGGTGGGATAGGCGAGAGCATGGAGCTACCTTGTTGTGGTATTGATGATCAGGGTGTTACAACTAAGTCGGCAGATGTCGGCTCATTTTCGAGAGTGATTAAGTCACATCCTGACATTGATTCAGATGTACAGAGTCAGGAGATAGCAGTTGAGCATCTGTTAGGGGATGTAGATGCAAAGAGTATGGACACTTTTGATGATATAGGTTTCATGGGGTATGACATTCCTTATCAGATATTGGGTGATGACTCTGAGGTGCTTTTGGATGGGTCCCAGGATCAGGATTCACAGGAACTCTCTGTTATTGGCGATACTACTAGGGTTTCCGCTTCTTCTGAGGTGTTCGTTGAGGTACCGACGAGTTGTATCGCAGTTGCAGATGTGTGAGAGGACAGTAGCACACATGTGGCGAGCAGTTTTGATTCAGTCTCCTATCACAGTGCAGTTAGTGGGACAAAGAGCTTGCATAGGAGGCAGGACTTACAAAGGCATCATGTGTCTAGTCAGCTGAAGGTGAATGACAGAGACATCTCTTCAATTGTTCAGTATTTTGATGCGATTCGTCAGATGTTAGCTGCATCTGGTTGGAGTGCTCCTATGTCAGATGAGCAAGGCAATAGTACCCTTTCCCTAGCAGAGGTTTATGCGCTTCGAGAGGCTTTCAGGGTCTTGAAGCATAATTATACACAGTTAGTTGTTGACAGGGATTACCTTCTGGAGTGGGGCAGTACCTGTTATGAGACATTGTTAGGGAAAGAGGAGGTGGTTGAGCTTACCCTGGAGCTTGAGGTGATTGTGGACTCACTGCAATGTACCTAGTTGGCTTTCCAGGAGTCACAGTCACAATTGGAGGAGGTGACCGTAGAGTTGGAGCATGTTCGGTCCACACCAACCCCAGACCCAGTTTAGTTGCACATTGAGGTGGTTGGTGGTGAGTTTAATTCTACAGTTGGAGATGTGGGATGTGATGATGTGGCTGACACATCTGTCCGAGATATGCATGCAGTAGGTACAGAGGAGGTGAGGGCATCAGTGGGGACGAGCTCTCATGGTGATTTGCTTCCTGCTGCTGGAAGCGAATCTATTACCACATTTCATACAGCTGGCAATAGACAGTTGGCAATGCCACATTTGCAGGAGGATCAGCTGTGGGTTACAAGGGAGCAGGTTGACGCTTCCGCGTATAATTTTTATTGGACTGAGTCATGCATGGAGTATCTACTTGAGAGTGCAGATTTGCAGGGGAGTTCGTACTGAGTATCTGAGGGTACTCTTATTAGAGGCTATGGTGCTATACGGCATTTGGTGGGGAAGATTGTAGATACCATAGCTACAATGCTTCCCAACAGGGATTTTGTGGTTCGGTTTGCTGAGAGGGTTGCCCAGGATCCTACCCAGCCTACAGTTAGGCGGAGTCAGAGATTGGAGCCATCCCCTGATTCCCAGTTTGGTAGTGATGAGCCATTGACGGAGATTGGGGCTTTCTATCGGCATTATACTGTGAGGTGTGCTCATCATTTTTCTTTCGACCTACAAGCAGAGGATCTGGTTTTTCATAGTTGTGGGTTGACTCCAGTTTCATACCATCCATTGTGGGATGGGTTAGTACCATCTTTTGCAGATGGGATCAGCAGTTGGAAGTTATATCACTTGCAATATCTTCATGCCCAGGTTGGTTTTGCCGAGATTGGATTTCGTGGTAGTGACTCAAGTACCTACAATTGTTATCATATCCACAGTGTGGTCGGGTGTGAGTGTCAGTTAGACAGGGACGCGAGGAATGGCAGAGTTAGTGTTTCAGTTGGGTTGAGTTCTGCTGAGTTGCTTCCTCCATCCACACCTACAGTTAGTCTTCAGATGATTCTATCAGTGATGTCAGTTATTTGGGTGTTGGTGAAACGGGGGCCAATTGTGCGCGATAGTGAAATTACACAGTTTCATCTATGGGATCCAGGTGGATCGTGATGTTTCTTGTTCCTGTGATTTCTTGGGGACAAGCAATCTTGGGAGGGAGAACTGTAATGTCCCCAATTTTAGCAGGGTCATTGAATGGATGGTGCCAGATCATTATCGCGATCCTCGTGGTCTGGCGATCCTTGTGGTCTGGCAAGGTGTTTAGAGGGTCATTGGTGTGAACTTACTATTTATAGTAAGTCAATGAATAGTTCTGATGAGTTCAGATGAGTTAGAGGAGTTGAATGATGCTCTCAGTTTTCATTTCTGGCTTCCGGTTTGGGGTCCAAGAATCCCTGAGAGAGCGTCTATTTTTAGCAGGGTAACGAGAATCGCAACAATTCAGGCAATTCAAGCGATTCGGCGATCCAACTCGACCTCGCCGATTTTTTTTGAGCCAGAATCGGAATCGGCCGATTTTTACTGATTTTTCCTGCAAAAATCGCATGAATTGCGACTCATGTGATTCATGCATGAATCGGCAATTTTTCCCTTCGTGAATCGGCCGCGGCAGCTTAAAGTGAAGACTTAAAAAGTTAAAAAAATCACAAGTTTTTTATTGTTTGTTTGCTTGTTTGCCTTAGTTATAACCCTAAAAGGGCTTCTATTTCATTTGTATGAGTCAAAGTAAGGGAAAGTGAGAGATAGGAAGAGAAAGGAGAAAACATAGGTTTCCAACCAGCAAGAAAGAAGAGCATCAAGGAGAGCATAAATCTATTTGGGGAGGCTTGAAGTTTGCATTGGGAGCATCAAGGAGCCAATAGCAACACTCC
>MU227820.1:399648-412682 GCA_018584345.1 Thuja plicata
GGAGGTTATAGCAGAGGTGGGGGAAGAAAATGTGGTGCAGGTGGTCACAGATAATGCAGCAAATTATGTTGCTGCAGGTAAACTTTTAGTTTTAAACTTTTAAGTTTTTTAACTTCTCTGATTTAACGTAATTTCTGAATTCTAATTAATTTAAAATTTTTGTAGGTAAGCTCTTGATGGAGAGGCACCCCAAAATATTTTGGTCTCCTTGTGCGGCCCATTGCCTTGACCTCATGTTGGAGGACATTGGGAAGCTTGAGTGGGTCAAGTCATGCGTTGATAAGGCCAAAAATGTGTGCAAGTTCATCTACAACCATGCACTCGTCCTTAGCACAATGAGGAAATACACAAAGCAAAAGGAGTTAGCTCGTCCAGGCATCACGAGATTTGCCTCGAATTTCATCACATTGCAGTCCATCTTGAAAGTAAGGGGAGAATTGAGGACCATGTTTGTTGGGCCTGAGTGTACAGCCTCTTCCTTTGCCACCACCACTGCAGGGATAGATGTGGCGAACACAATGTTTGAGGCGAAAGGTTTTTGGCTACCTGCGGTTGAAATATGCAAGGTAAAATTTTCACAATTATATAATTTTGTTTTATTTTTAGTTTAATATATTACTATAATTTAATACTTGACTCAATTGTTTGTTTTACAATGTAACTCACAACTTACATTATGATTATATGCAGGTTTGTGAAGCCCTTGTATCTCTCCTACGAATTGCTAATGGCAAGAAGCCCCCTATGGGCTACATATATGAGGGCATGGATAGGGCCAAGGAAGCCATTAGAGGCCAGTATGCAGGGTTACAGGAGAAGTATGGACCCATTTGGGAGATTATTGAAAGGAGATGGCAGAATCAGCTCCATAGGCCCATTCATGCAACAGCTTATTACCTAAATCCTGCATTTCGTTTCCATCCTGACTTCAAGGCGGATGACGAGGTTCACAGTGGCCTATTTACAGTGTTGCAGAAGATGAGTGGCAATGTCCCAGCTACAACCAGAAGCATAGAGCTAGACAAATTTAATTATAAGGAAGGAGTCGTCTTCTCTAGTCCAATGGCCATAGAAGGTCGGTCATCAATACAGCCAGGTAACCATAAAAATAATATAACCTTAAGTTATGTCTTTTAAGTTTTTAACGGTTTAACCTTTATGAGACTAATTGTTTTTTCTTTCATTTATTTCAGATAGATGGTGGGAGACGTTTGGGTCCTCTGTCCCAACTCTTCAGAGAATTGTCATTCGGATTTTGAGTCAGCCAAGTAGTGCCTCTGGATGTGAGCGTAATTGGTCCATGCTCGAGCATATCCACTCAAAGAGGCGAAATAGGTTGTCTGTGCAGAGGTTGAATGATCTTGTCTTTGTTCATTACAACCTCCGGCTTAGGACCAGACAGATTTTGGACCCTGACAGCTCTCCGATCACTCTAGACGAGGTTGATCCATAGTCAGAGTGGCTGACTAAGGCTACCGATCCTGTCTTCACAGAGGAAGACCATGAGTGGGTTGACCAGGCAGATAGAGAGGCCGAGGCAGTGGCCATAGCAGGGGAGGAGCTTAGATCACATTCAGGCACTGGCAGACGCACACGCACACGCACACGCACATGTAGAGACTCTACAATTTCAGCCCCTGCTGCTGTTGTTCAGGAGTCTATGTTACCTGTGGGGGCTATGGCTACTCAGAGCTCTAGGACCTACCTTAGACGCCTTACTAGGAGGAATAATATAGATTACTCAGAGGCTGAGGCTGAGGCAACGGCCGAGTTAGAGGATGATGATTCAGATTGAGGCACTTGGCAGATAGACTTGTTTTTTAATTTTGTTTACAAAGTTACAAACATATGTTTCATAACTTCATAAGTATAACTTTCATGGATCTTCATCTTGACATACATATATGATTTGATGTCATTGGTTTTATCATTTATGCTTTATCATAGAGTTACATTTACATCAGCTATGTCATTGAAATCCTATGTTTTCTATTTACTTCAGCTACAATTTACATTTTACGTATGTGATGGATGAACCTTATTTATGTATGTTAGGCTTGAGCTTCTATTTGATGATGTTATAGTGTGCTTATTAAGTCATATTCATTAAATGGTGCATAAAATAAGTTTTAAATCATCAAAATCTCTAAATTTCAAGGGTTTTTTCACTTTGCCGATTCACTAGTGATTCACCGCCGATTCGCGATTCGATTCGGCCTTGTCGATTCCGAGCCGATTCCGATTCTCGTTACTTTGATTTTTAGTAAGTCACCCCATCATGTTCGTTCATCATCATTTATCATTAGGATCACTCCAGTGCAGACAGATTTCAATTTTGATGCTTCTTCAGTTGTTTTCGCAAGACGGGTGAACTATTATTATTATTTAAAAAATTTGCTAAGGTTGCCATTATTGTTGGTATTATATGTTGGGCACCTTAGTGTTATAGCTCGTCGGAACCGGGATGAAAAGTTTTAAATCTTGGGCACAAAAAACAGGGACCTTGCATGTCATAATTTCATGATATTGATGAAAAGGTCATTTTTGGAGCGAAATGAGTTAATAAATTATATTACTCAATATGTGCCTAAGTGTAAAAGTGCTTCAAGTGAAAAGTGTGTGAAAGAAGACACTTTTTAATTATAAAAGCAATAGGCAAGGCATTCATTCACTATCAATTGATTATATTATATTTGGTTTGTTTTCTCAGAGGAGAAATTTTGATCTGTGCCCTTGCTGAAGTATAAGGGTCAAATTGGCTTCTAGAAGATTGATTCTTCTGAAGTTAATATCTAATCGATTGCTGAAGTATAACCAATCCTTCTTCTTCCATACTATCTGCCTGTTACTAGAGGAAGAAGTAATTCTGAAAGTTTTGTCTGTGGATTTGGAGAATTTTGATAATTAATTGGCACATTGAGGGTGCAATTAATTGCTGGATTGAATTCATTTGAACTGGGGCCTGCAGAAGAGGTCAATTTTATTTGTTGGAGTGGTGGAATAATATCATTCCAGAAATTTGATTTAAGAGTTTCTTGGTTGTGAATTGAATCTTATTGTTGGAGGTTGATTTACAAAGTCCGGCTGCTAGGAAGAAATCGAGGGTTTAGTGATTTATGCTGGCTAAGAACGTATAATCTCAGATTTGTTGTGCTTTGAACCAACCAGTAATGTTGGTGAATTGTATTAAGGGTAATTGTTCTTGAGGTTACGGATATCAAGAAGAGGCTGCGGTTGAAAGTCAATGATCATCATATCGCGAGTGGGAGTTGAGGAGTTGGAAGTCTGCTTTGGACGTCTTCCTTCATAGTTACAAGTTGTCGTAATACCACTAGCCGCCTTGCACTTTCAGCGTGGGGAAGGAAATGAATTAGAAGTGTTGGTTGGATGCTGCAGATGGTGTTGAAACAGTGCGGCCAGCATTAATCCAAATTATATGAGATAGCATTTTACAATTACTCTACTCAATGGTTGTTAGTTGTTCAAAGAATTGTAATGCCATATTATTTGACATAGTTTTGTAATTGCTTCAATGAATTAAGTCTTCCCTAGAGAATTGTTGTTTGATTTAAATATGGAAAAAATGTTTTAAAAAGGGAAGTTTCATATTTGTTTCAAAAGAGAAGTGTTGTTACATGATCTTGTGGAGTAAATTTGGTTAGAGTTTATAGAGAAGAGCCAAGCAGGCTTATTTTGTGGTTGCAAAATCTATTAATTCATAGCAGAGCCAGGTTGGGCTCATTACAATGATTATAATGGCTACCCTAAATAAAAATTAGAACAGGGATTTCTATGTTGGTGTTTCCATGTTTGCAATCATGTCGTGCTACTGTGTTATTTACCCAACTCCATTTACATACATGGTTAATTTCAATGTATAAGGATTTCATATACTTAGCAGTGAATGACAGTATCATTGTCCATAAAATATAAGTCATCATGAGCAGTCAAATTTGACACATACAATTCATATCTTAGTATTTAGTATTTGCAATTTTGTTATTTTACTAATTTGCCAAAGTTTCATTGAAATGTAATTCTTATACACCGTTTCATAACTAGTTTTCCTAGTACTATATGTATATCAGCACCACCCCACGCCACCCCCCTCTGCCATCCCCCTAGTGTCCTACCATCACCCCCAAACTTAAGCCCTTTGTCCCCCTGTCCCCAATGGGTGTTGGAACACTACAAGGAACTATTGAATATTGCAATTAAATACTCTAGCGATTCTAATCTAAAGTCTAATACGGATGTTGAAAAAGAATAAGCCAATATTATCCAGATTGATTTTTTGCTGAGAAACTTCGGCATAATTATTTTGTATTCTTTTCCATTCTATAGATTTAGCTACAGAAGCTTGCCACAAATGATTGGTTTCCTCTGCAAATTTCAAGTTGGAGATGTGTAATAGGAGGGTTCTTAGCCTTAGAGATTTTAGTCTTCCTCTATTAATGCTCTGCTCTATATTTTGGCCCAAAACCTCAACAAGGATCATAAATAGGGGAAGGGAGGGTCTCATTGTCCATCCCCCTGAAGCTTTGAAATTCTTACGTAAACTACCATTTATTAGAAGCTTTGAAGTGCAACCTGAGAAATTTATTTCTAAAGACAAACTTAAGTAGGACTTTGGAAAGGAACCACCAAGAGAAATTGTAATAAGTTTTGGAAATCTAAAGATTTAAAACCATACCTTCCTTTTTTCTTTTGTCCATCAATTGGAAAGCTTCATGAATCATAATGATAGCATCAATGATTGTCTTCATCGGACAAAACCCTTTTGATTTTGATAGATATTCTCTCTAAGAAAGGTTGAAAACACGATAAGGCAGCATAGAGAGTATATTAAAGATAATATTGCACAAACTTATGAGTCTGAAACCTCACAGCTTGTTAGCACCAATCTACTTATCAACAAAGACAACGGCCTGGTTAATTTACTTTGTGATTTTCTCAAATTTGAATACTCGGCCTCGACACCCTTAAAGGGTGAAAAGAGAAAACCACCTTTTAAAATTCCTTAAAGGAAAAATCTCTTTACATCTCAAACAAACCTCGAGAAGAAAGAGTTTGAGATGACCTAGAGTAATTGATGAAGAAAAGAGTTGGTGACCATCTGTGGTCTGTAAGGCTTGATTAAGTAATTCCTTGTAAAAGAAAACTCCTTACTCTTGAATTTGTTCTCTTCAAAGATTACAAATCCATTGTTCAATATTAACTCTAAAAGCATATTCCTTTTTCTATGTTTGATAGTTGTTTGACAAAAGAATTTCATCTTCCTATCTCCTTCAAGCTATTGGTTCCTTGATCTCTATTTCCAATAAATTTCCTCTTTACCAATTTGCTTGTCCAAAACACTAAAGATGGTTCTCTCTTTCACACAGAGCTCCTCTAAGGCCCCAAATGAGTCCATTTCTAATTAGATTAGCTTTAAATATTACTTGACTTCCTTCTAGTTCAAAATATTACCAAAGGAATTCTTATTCCATTCCTTGAGGTTACTCTTGATATGCTTTAATTTATGGACTAGCAAAACTAACAATATCTATCTTCCACCAATTTCAACCCAAAGCTAAGTTTGAATAGAAAGTCAACATCATTTCAAATCTAAATAGGAAACGGTTTTTTAGTTTAAATACTTCCAATTCAGCATGACAAGGATGATTAGATTCAATTCTAAGAAGAGTAAAAACGCTACATTGGTCAATCATCTCCTAATTTGCCAGAATCAAAAATCTGGTCAATTTGACTTATATAAGGTTATTTCTAGTTCTTTTATTGAGTTACGTGAACTACAGATCTTTCAGCTTAATGTCCACTAAACCCCCTCTGTAGAGGAAGTTATCCATGTCCTACAAATTGCCAAAAAAGTCCATAGCTCCTTTCATCTACCCAATAGCTCATTGCCATGGGATTTGAACTAGTGTTTAGAGACAAGGTAACCTCAACCTGCGTGAAGCTATTTGAAAAAGACTATTGGATACAAAAAGAACCCTAATGAACTTGTGCATCCATAAATTCCTTTGGACTCTTTGATCCATCAATAGGACTAATTGGACTCCCTAGAAGTAAGAACACTTTCCACATTCATTAGTCCTCCTTCATAAGGATAATTTCCTCTACTATAAAATCCAAGCATTTATTTAAAGAGGTAGGGTAGGTGATCCTCTCAACTATCTTAGAAGACTTCTCTAAGAGGCATACATGTGCCAAAACTACCTCAGCTAACTGTTGCGTCAACACCACCAACCCCTGATGGAGAGGCACAATATTCAAGTTATCCTTGAGCTGGGTTTTGTTCTCTTGTTGAAGGTAACAAATAGTCTCTACGATCATTAAGCCCATCTTCAAAGGGTTATTCAACTTCTCCTAAGGAGATACTTGAATCTCTTGCCTCTTCAATATATGTTACTCATAATGGAGGCTTTGTTCTTCTGAACGTGTATTGAGTTGGTCTTCTTATCCAACCCAACTTCCGGCTAGGCATTACTAAGGTGACCATTGTTGGATTAGTTCTAACAAACTAAGGCAAAGTTTTGTCAGTCAATATCTTTAAACCATTTACCCAATCTAGACACCAACATGACTGAGTTGGGAATAATCTTCTCAGGTTTCGCAATCACACAAAACCCAGCAAAGACAAATCTACTTCCAATGCTTGTAACATTGTCAATGGAGAGAAAATGATACCAGCAATTATTCCCTCATACCATAACTCAAGAGGCAAACCCAGGAATCCAACCCAAGTAGGAACAAAAGCAGAGAAGCCAACAAAATGATTAAACCCAGGATGCCATTTATAGAGGGCTAGGCTTTGCTCCCTGTAGAACCAAACGCCTTTGGTGAGGATATTGACACAATCTTCATAATGCAAGAACAACAAAAAAAAGTACCTTTGGGGAGGGCAAAAAAACATAGATTACATTTGATATCCTATTTTTCCATTACCCACTTGTGAATTATCTCAATATCTAGTCGCCTTCCAAATCATATTCCCACCAGAGCATTGTCCATCTTTGCTAGCTATATTCCTATCCAAAGTCAAGTCCTTGATTTTAATACATGTACCTTCCTCCAAATGCACAATGTGATCCTCATTTTTAGTTGTGTTCTCATTCTAGCTATTAAAGAGTTTTTTCCAGTTAGCATAAGAGATCACCAAAGTAGAAACATGACTTGGAAGGAATATTGAGGCAAGAGAACCCACAAAGAAGTCCATTCAAAAGATTCCCTGGATCATACCCACCAACTGAGCAAGCAATAGCAGACCCAATGCCCGAACAACACAACAAACCAAACCTAGCAATTTCTCACCCATCGCACGCCACCCCATTTCAAACTATTTTTTTGGTTCTAATATGGTTATTATTTTAATTTATAAATTATGTATAATATTATACCTAATTTATAATGGTTAATAAATAAATACTAAATATGCATTGTAATAGACAATTAGTTTAACCAAATTTTATTGGTTTTTTTTATAATATGTAATTTATTAAATTATTTGTTTTTGATCGATGATACGCTTTTGACTGGAGCGATAACCAGTGAGGCCACAAATCGGGGGGACCTCATCCCCATGAAACCAACACATCAGACCCGCGATCCAGCGAGCCCAGCAGGGACACCGGCCCGGGTTGCCCGGGTTCGCGAGCGCACCAAGACCAGCGAGGGTCTGATAACTGGATCATGAACACCACTATCTTCAACCTCCATCACAAGAACAGTGCACTCCCTCGTCAACGATCCTTTCCGACTCCCGTGACTGCTATGCATCGCATACGCCGAGTGTTGCCTATGAAATTTGAACCATGAATTATGTTGACCAACAATTCCTTCCGACTCCTGTGCCCAGCATAGACTGTCGCGCTTGATTGCACTTCCCGTGGTTCGAACATTGAACCTCCCAGTTACTGGGGCTCGCAGCCACCTCTGAGTTGTGAGCTCATGCTCTCTAAATTTAAGCTAGGGATGTACTCCCTAGGCGGAATGCAAATGCCCCACTCCACATCCCGTGGGTAAATCAAGATACGAGATCTTGGGGGAGTCTTAATTATTGACGCAGTAAAGAGTAACCCTGCGAGGTTTGAACCTTGGTTGTAGGCACTACAGGCAAGAAGCCCCACCATTTCACCAAAGGGTCGCCCCTAAAATTTAAGCTAGGGATGTACTCCCTAGGCGGAATGCAAATGCCCCACTCCACATCCCGCGGGTAAATCAAGATACGAGATCTTGGGGGCCTCTTAATTATTGACGCAGTAAAGAGTAACCCTGCGAGGTTTGAACCTTGGTTGTAGACACTACAGGCAAGAAGCCCCACCATTTCAACAAAGGGTTGCCCCTAAACATTTAAGCTAGGGATGTACTCCCTAGGTGGAATGCAAATGCCCCAATCCACATCCCGCGAGTAAATCAAGATACAAGATCCTAGGGGACTCTTAATTATTGACGCAGTAAAGAGTAACCCAAATTCTGTAATCATAAACTAAATATTAAACTTAAAAAGGAAATACAAATTTAGCTATTTGAATTTTGACATTCAATAATTGTTCGATGGACTTGTAAAGTGTATAATCAAAAAGAATTCTAGCTCCATTGATTGACCTGCCTTCAAAACTGACCCAAATTCAGCTTTATGAATGCATGTGCAAATGATAGAACAAATTCGAGTTGGTGGAACATTTCTTTGTATATGCAATCTCTGTAATATTAAGTATAGTACCTCGTATAGCCAAATGAAAGTTGACTTATATGTCATTTCCAAAATGGGAATCACAGCTAATCTAGGAAAGGATGGTAAAGGTGTGCCACCACATCAAATAGCAAAGTATATTAGAGAACAGGAGGAACCAGTAAGAGAAATCAGCAAAAAAATTACACATGAAAATAACATCATACTTTCATTTGATATCCTTCTCCATTCAATACACATTACACTTATATAGGGATTTGATCCCATACATTATAAGAATCACCCCCTAATAATGTGAGTTGTTCTAAATACTTATACACCTACAATCTCTGATAGAACTAATAATATCATAATAGCCTACATATGTGCTTCTGATATTGACAAACCTATCAAAAATAACTAACCATGTGAACATTAACTCCTACCACCCCTCTTAGTGTGAGCATGGGATAAAGTGCATCTATAAGGCTTAAGAAATCCAAATGTGTTAAATTTAGATCAAGATCTATGGCTTTTAATTTTCTGTTAAAATCCAATATATATAATATATATTTAATCGCAATATATATATATATATATATATATATATATATAGTAATAGATATATATAAATATATTAATAATCAATATTTCTATGAACTGAAATGTGAATCAATTATTATGTTGATTGGATGAATGAGAATTGCATTCAATGTTGTATATGCTTGCCTTTTATCAATCAACAAATGACTATATATATTTGGGAGACATGTCATTATAGAGACATGTCTCCTTGAGGAGACATGTCTCTATAATGCCATGTCTTCTGATAAAACATCTTTACCACCCGATAATACTAATCGGTATTCTTAGCAATTTAAACAAATGTATTATTGAAGAGGTGCCCGATAATATAAGGCACCCGATTACATATACCGGCCGATAACATATACCGCAGTCTTAGTGATCGGTAAGTAAATGCAATTTATTTAACAGATACAAATTGGTGAGCATAATATTCATATTGGTGGTGAACATAATATTCATAATGTTAACCGATAATAAAATTCATAATGTAACCGATATTCATATCGGTGGTGAGTATAACCGATAATCGGTGAATGCATGAAGTCGTATTGACCATTAGTAATATGGAAGAGACTAAATATGTTTATAATAACAATATATATATGTATATATATATAATTTCTCATATAATATATTAACATATTAATATCATATTATTATTATTAAATAATGTAAATATTTAAACTCTCAAAATATACAATATATATATGTAGTTACATTATTAATTTAATCAATTGTGATTGATCCGACTAAAGCTACAAATCATCAACACTCCCTCTTAGCTAGGGGAGATAAATAGAGCAATCCAAGAGAGCAACATAAAGTTAAATGTTAAAGTCTATTCATAAACTCTTTTATCAGAGATATGGTCTAACCAAGAATATCAAATCTCATGATATTCACCATAACTCAAAGATTCATAAAAATATCATTTCATGATATTGAGAGCATTGGCCTGTAGAATATCAACTCTCAAGATATTCACCAAGTGCTCAGAGTAATGGCCTACCAATGAATAAATAGTTCCCAATGACACCATTCACGCTGAAGTGAGAATTTTCGTCTGTTTGCAACTCATTTGACAAACACAAAAGACCAAGAACTGCATTTTTTCTCCAAGCCATTGTTGGGTTTTGAAGGATGCTTCAATTTTTTCGAAGATGAAGTACAAAGGAGAAAGAACTACACCAAGTTAGAAATAGTTGCACAAAGAATATTTAGCCATCGAAAGTGAGCAGATCTTTTATTGTTTTCAAGAGAAGATGTTTTAAAATTTACTTTTAGTTTTTGTGGCAAATTTTGAATTTTTTTTGAGCTTTTGATGCATAATAAGAGGTTATACTTATAATGCCAACATATTTTAAGTTGTAGTGTTGTTGATTTGTAATTTTTTTTATTTTAGGTCCTAGAAATTCTAGTTCAAATGCCTGAAATTTAAAGAGTTCTTCAAATTCGATCCGTTGTCACCTATTTGGCAACATACAACAATGATTTAACACCTTCCTCTTGGTGGTGGTCATGCTTGGCATTGTAACCAATGTGGAAAAGAGTATTAGAGCTTATACTTTCGAGTGAAATCTCACTTTTGCACCATTCCTTTATAGTGAAAATTTCAAAGAAAATATATTGCCAAGTTCTGGTATGCATGCTACTTCTTTGCAATTGGAAGAAATAGGTGAAAAATATGGAGTTAAATGACACCAAAGAATATACTATGTCTAAATGTTTTTTCCTTTCCTTTACCATACATAGACCCCCTTAAAACTGCTTATTTAACAATAAAAGGTCACACCATCAACTCCTCATGTATGCCAGCTCCAAATCTTTATCTTTCTGCCAGCTTCCATAAACCTTGGTTGACTCACCTCTTGCATAGTGCTTGTTGGCCCAAGGGTTAAAACTAAGCTCTTCACAGCTAATCTTGTCAATTGAAATAGGTTATCTGTCAATCACCATCTGTTTTCTGGCAGTAATCCCAATCATTTCTATGGCCACGAACATATGCTTTGCTAGTGTGAATTAGATGATTTCATCTATCAGCTGGTGTACAAAATTGGCTAGCCATTGATAATATTATATTTCTTTTGGACCATTGAAAAAAATTCTTGCCATAAAAAGAAAATTCAAACATAAATTTTCATCCCCAAACTTGTTTCTCATCTTACAAACTTAAAGGTTCAAGAAAAAAATCATTATCGAAGAAAAACAAACCTCAAAGACTGCAAATCAAGGTGAACATGAGCCTCATCAGCTGATACTTGCAGTTTTGCCTTTGTAAGAATTGCCTGTTGTTTGGCATACTCAACTTGCGCTTCCACCCACTGTCTCTCACTGATTCCAAAACTGTTCACAAGGTAAAAGAGTATGCCTATCAACATCCAACAAATAATTATTCAAAATTTTCTAAAAAAGTTTGATACTACACTCTTAAGATTTTTGTTTAAATAGAATTTCTAAGAGCTACAAAACAAAAAAGAACAATAAAGTCAAATAATATCTTCCCAACAGACTTTCCCTTTCCTGTGTAATTCTACAATGGAACTTACATGGACCGAAGGCGTTGAAGTTCAACAACCCGATGATGGTAAGATTTTTCTGAATCTCCTGAAGAAATCAGAGTTAAAGCATCCAACCTCAACTTAGCAATATATTATCCAAACAAAAGAAATAATAATTAGACACACAACAAACAGACACAAACATAAATTAAGAGTTCACGCCCACTACTTACTGCTTAAGTTCACAGAACTACAATATTAGATGCACAGATTTATTTCCTCTGCATCAATTACAATAATTTTCCTTCTCATGTGTGGAATGCAAATTGAACTCAGATACTGTTTGCAATAAACTCATACAGTTTGTTACTTCCAATTTTTGTGCTTACCTTTTGTTAGCACTTTTATGTAGATTATGTACAATGTAAAATTAACCTTTTGGGCATTTTGCATGTAAACAATCTTAACCTTTCTTTATTTTTTGATCTCAACAGTAGGGGTGCAAGGCTTTAAATTATTTTCACTACAACGCTAAAAAAAGATCACTTTTGCAGCTAAGCTAAAACATTAATTTAAATAGTTTTTCAATGGTTAAAGCGGAGAGATCACAGGATACACATCAACATATGGATTGATCTAAACAAGAAATGCAATACTTATTACAGCAGTTGATTAAGTGCAAGATTGACAAGCAAGCAACACCTGTGAAGAATGCAATGTCACTCTGCATAGTATAAGATTTATGTTACACAAAGTCAAACAAGAAACCTATAAAATTGCTTGACTTGTCAAACTTCCACCTTACAGCACAAAATTCAAATCTGAATCTTGAATAAAATTTTCAGTAGGATAAGCTTAACACAAACTCCCAATACATTCAGTGTGCTCAAGGCACTTGATTATAAGCTTTCTAATAAAAAGCTTTAGAAAGATAATAATGAACTCATTACTTTTAAGAAACCATAATCTCTATGCCAAAGAAGAAATAAAACACTTTCATACCTTGGAATAAGCTTTCCTCCACTTCATATTCTGATTTCACAGAGAGACTTACCGCTTTAAATCAAATCACTTCATATGCTGATTTCACAAAGAGACTTACTAAGAGGTTTGACAGGAAGGATCCAAAACTCCACTTCAAGGTTTTTGTAATATCCCCCTTTCTAGAATACAATTTGATAAGAAATAATAAAAATAAATAAATAATACTATAATTTGTTATATAATGAAAGAATATAATCAATATAATATTATATTATATCTTAATGAATGAA
>MU227820.1:416025-434850 GCA_018584345.1 Thuja plicata
AATCTATTTATATATATCTATTATTATATCAGTAATAATATATATATCTTGTGATTAAATATATTACATATATTGAGGTTATATAAGAAAAATTAAAAGACACATAAATCTGATCTAAAATTCAACAATTTCAATTAATAAATATTCTTTATTTTTAATACTTATAATAATTATCAACTCTAATGTATGAAAAAATGAGGGACCCAACAATAAATGATATAATATATTAACATAATAATAATTAACAATACAAATAATAATAATATATTATTAACAATATATAAATATATTAATGAAAACATAAATTAATAAATTAAATAATAAATAAATATAAAAATATATTATAATCTATTATAATAAATAGCAATAATACCGAAATCATTCATAGTCGACTATGGTCAACAATGAAGGAGACCCCCGAAAATGGAGACTTCGGTGGATATAATTTGGAGATTTTTATCATATATCATCCATTCTTGAAGCAAAGAAAAAGACAAATAAAAAAATCCCAGTCAGCGATAATAGAACAACAAATCAGGAAATCGAATAAGTCAGCAAGAAATGAATCAAACAATCAGCGTTTGGTAGATTTAATAATTCGTGAGTAGAAAGAAGTCTATTGTCAATTTGATAAATTAGGTCAAATTCTAAGTCATCCTACCAAGGGACATTACACATATCTAATAGATATTACTAGCAGCATTTGAATAGACGGTAACACTAAATAAGAGCAACAAATATCGAATTAGAGGGTTTACAGCGGTGATATATAATCGGGTTATAAGTTGCATACAGAGGTATGAAGAAAGAGACTCAGAACAGCGAATAAGAGATTAAAGCATCGACTTACTACCTTACTGGACTGATCAGCAAGAATTAACTACGATTAGTTAATGGTCACTGCCAAGAGTTATTACTAATCATTAACTAAGGGGCATCATTAGCTTAAGGTAGTGAAGAGTCGCAACCCCATACTCCAATCTTTCATAGCATATTAAAAGGGAATCATGAGAGGATCAGGAGGATTAAAAAAAGGGGAGAAAATAGGGGATAGAATATTCTAATGATATCCGAAATTGATCATATCAAACAGGAGAAATATGAATGTTTTTTTATACATTTGGGGTACTTGATGGAATAAGTATTAAGACATCGCAGAAGCTTGATGGAAAGCAAGTGTGCTGGAAGAAGTAAATACTGATGACAGAGGATTATATCTGAATTCTATTAAGGATTAAAGACACATGGTCTATTACATATACTATTAATATAATATAGATATTATATTATGCATATATCTTAGATTATGTATAATAGAAATCACAGATCAAGATATATATAATTCATTTTAGAAATATATATTTCATAATAATATTTAGAATTATATGGTTATACATTATATGAATATATATTTGTAATACAAAGAATTAAAATATTTATAGCCTATTCCTTAATCTCTTGCTAGAGCCCCGAGAGGTGATAGGTTGGTGTTGTGTACGGAAAGGCGGAGTAAATCCACAAGAAGGTAGGTGAATCCTAAGAAGGGATAGGGACGGGTCCCAAAGCCTTGAAGGACCCTATTATAAATTGGTGTCAAGCGCCCTATGACAACCTCCAAGTTAGGGACTTTACAGTTTTCACGTAGCTGAAGCAATGGAGAATGGTTGACAACTACATTGCAGAATTTCAGAGGCTCTCGATTCCAGCTTCAGAGCAGCTCCTTATTTAGTTCAATGTGGTTTATCAATGATGAGGACTTCAACATTCTTAAAGTCTCAGCTCAGACCTGATGAAAATTGCAAGAGCCCCAAACAACATGGGTGATCGTTGTTGGTATATGAAAGCACCTCCTCTTATATTGCTTCTTGCAATCCAAGCTTGTATCAGGCCGACTTAAGCTAAGCGCTCGATTCCTTCAAATATCACATCGTATTTCCCTCTGAATTTGTCTGACAACAAGTATTGTGTTTGCCTTATCTTAAATTATCACAATGATAGCCTGTCATTTTCAACACATCGCTCACTCAAAGTTCCCACTCCAATGATTGCCCCAATGTAAGACCACAGTGGTTGCTTGATCTACTGCTCACACAATTCAATCTTGCAATCAGAAGCTCGAGCAATATCCTATTCGAAGGTCCTTGATCTGATGCTTATCAAGCCTTGAGTGCAAATTCTTCTCTTAAAGAGACTTCACGAATTTGGAGACTAGGGTGGGGTTGCAACTCAAACTCCACTGCAGCTCGCAGAGCTAACTGCAAAGATGATGATAATCTCACAAAACATCCCTGATTGACTGCTTGCAATTGAACTCTTTTTATACTCCCTCAAATGTCTTTTTCCCTCCAAAATTAATTAAATTCAATTGGGTCAATAAGATGGAAAATCCATTAAGTGGCCCCAATTAATATTTTATTTTTAAATTCAATGATCCCTCCTTAACTAATCTTACTTTTAGTATAGGCATGCGTTGAGTAATATTTATTAATTAATTTAATTCCCTTTATCAACTTAAGGGGACATTACACAAGGTACAGCCAGCCCTCGATAGTACGACCAGCTATGAAGTTTGTAGAGCCAGCCAAAAGATCAAGAACAATCAGCAATATCTCCTTCAATCCGTAACTTGGAAATAATTTCGTAAATCTGAATTGAAAGACTAAATAAAATGATCAAACTAACAACATTGATGCACAATTGTGACTCCTCAATGAAATCACCAAGTTATTCCCTAGATCATATCTCTCAATAACATGGAGAATGCTACCTGCAAAGGTTTCCATCCTCACAAACCAAAGAAGAGCAGTCCTCCAAAAAAATAACAATAGCAAATATCAAACTCAGCATGCATGAAATGAACTCCCAAAAAGTCTTTTAAGAGTTTTGAACCCTTTCTCCTAACACACTTTGTTTAATAAAAATCATCTTTTTAATTCTCCAATGTCGCATTAACTAAAAAGTGTAATGTCCCCCTTCCTCTTGGGTTGATTGTAATTTGATTCCTTGATATGAAAACCTGTACTTAGTTATTAAATAAGTCTGGTCTGCTTATCTCCACTTTATAATTATTAGATTTGCAATATTCTTCAGCCGGTGCTGTCCAATTTATATCTCGATCTGAGTATTACAGACCTCCTTGCTGAAGATGGTTTGCTAATTATGTATATGTACTGCAGACAGACAGAATATATATATTATTGTCTGCTGATTGTCCAAATCTCTTATCTTTTCCTGATATTAATTTGCTGACTGGGTATCTAATTGTCTTTGGTTGGCTCTGAATTGTTATATATATATATGATGTATGTTGGTTGCTGGTCAATTTTGTTTGACTGCTGACTGGGATTCGATGCTGATGATGTTCCACTATTCCATGTTAACTGTGTACTTGCTGTATTATGATGGCTTTTTCCTTGCTGTTCAATCAAATACCAATGTTGCTCGTAACTTGATTTTGTTTCCTCAAAATATATGATGATGACTGTAGTCCTTAATGCTGATGTGTCTACCTGCCACAGATGAAGTTTTGTGTCTTACATTGACTGCTAACTGTGTATTAAAAAAAATGCTGAATGGCCCCCCTTCAAATGCCCTTTGATACTTCCCTTTAATACATATGTGAGGGAAAAGTAACGACCTTTCAAAAAGGTCTATCGCTTTGGGAGTATCGTGTCTTTTAAGACATTCGATACTAAAAGATATTTAATATTTAACGTTTGGGAGTTTGCTTTTATTTAGTGAAATATATATTTTATAATATATATGATAATATATTTCAGATTTCTATTATGTTAATTTTTAATTAATATATATGTCAGATGTATGATAATATATATAATATATCAAATATGTACGTAATATATTATGATTATTTATTAAATATATATTATATTCTTTTTATTATTATTTTAATAATATAGTTAATTTAATAATAAATTATATTATAATTTATTAATTATTAATTCATATTTGTATATTGATTATTATTATATTTTGCTGACTATATTATAAATTACTAGTATATTATATTATTATTATATTGATGATGAAATGTTATATTAATAATATAAAATGTTATATTAATAATATGTTATGTTATTATATTAATAAATAATATAATATATAACAATAATATATTATTATATCACTATATTATTATCATATTTTGTTATTCATTATTATTTTAATAAATAATATATTAATAAATTATTATTATCAATTATTAATATTTTATTATACTGATGATAGATTATTTTATAAAAATGGAGCGACGGACGGAGAGAGAGGGAGGTGGAAATTTGAAAATTTTCCATCCCAACGGCTATGGGAGGCAAAATGGACAGACCTTTCAAGAATCACATGAGCTTGGAATACTAGGGAAAAATATGGGGAAAGCGAGATAGGAGTGATAAGGATGCATTGGATTGGGGGCATCAAAATACAAAAAACAAAATTTCAAAACCCTCGAGGCTAACCGGGTTTTCCTCCTCTCCGTGAACAGATCAACCTAAGAGCAATGGACAATGGGCGTAGCCAAAGGCCTTTTACTAGCTCTCAGAGGAATAATGATAGGTTCTTCGATTTTCGAAGGATTGAACGGAAATTTCGGAGACCGAAGGAGGTTGACTCTACGACGAAGACACCAGCACAGGTATTTCCAAAGGTTGATATTAGTTGTGTGACGAATGTTTTGATTGAAAATGTAGTGTGGAATGAATCTATCAATTTTTTGGAAGATCATGCTTTCTTTTTTAAATGGGCTGGGAAATGGCCAGCTTTGAGTAAGATAAGAGATTGGTGCTCTAAAACCTGGGGACAGGCTTTTACATAACAACTATGGCGAATGGTTTTTATCTGGTGACAGCGCCAATCCGTCAAGATAAGGAATGGGTATTGACTCATGGCCCTTATTTGATTGAGGGAAAAGATATTATTAATTGGTCAAAGAACTTTGACCCCGAAAAGGAAAAAATCAAGGAAATACCCATCTGGATTCTGCTCCCTAATCTACCACATGAGTATTGGGATTTTGAAACCCTGAGCATTTAAGGAAACCGTCTTGGGTCTTTTCTTAGGGCAGAAGAATGCCTTTTTGAAAGCAATTTATCTACTTGCCCTAAAATACTGATCATGTGGCAAGAAGCCCACCCTCTACCCGAGAACCTGATAATCACTACAAAAAATGGTGTATGGACACAAAAAGTGGTGGTGGAGAAAGATGTAGAACCCTTTACGGAAGATGAGCAGTTAAATGCTATGGAAACAAGTGGAAATAGAAAAGGGAAATTGAATGTTGTCAATCAGATTAATAACAAAATAATTCTCATTACAGAAAAAACCCAACAAGATCAATTTTTAGAATCAGAATTGAACAGATGCATCTCGGAGAAAATGGAGGAAAGACAAGACAGCTCTAACCCTTATGGTGTTCCTTGGGACAAAACTATTGAGGCGATTAATGGGATCTTGGAAAATGAATGCAGGAATGAAAGGAACAAGCAAAATAATTGTTCAAGTGATGTTTTAAATATAGGGAAATCTGCGGCAGTGGATAGCAATGAACAAGACACCTTAGAAAAAGATCTAAATGATGAACAGATTCTAGAACCCAAGGAAGGAATTAATACAGATTGTATGTTACAGGCAAAGCCCAAGGATGATGGTCTGGATCAAGAAGACAACACTACTAAGGAGCTACTATATACAACTCAAAACTCCTTTGGAATTCCACACCCATTAAATTTATCCTATGAAAATATGTTGAGTGGTTTCAGTCGAGGTCGGAGTGAGGACTCCTTTGCTGTGAACCAAGATCCTCAAAGGAAACAAAGTCCAATGAAAGAAATGAATAATGGAAATTTGATGGGGGCAAAGTTGGTAAAGGAAAACTCTCTTACATTTTCTGAACCAAATGAATATGAAGGTTTTAAGGATATACAGATTTCACCTATCAGAAATCTAGAAAGCTCTTTTGAAAATATAAAGGATAGCAGTGGTAATCTGTCAGACTCTGATGGAGATTTCTCAAACTCATCCGAGGAAGAAGAGGAGGATGTTTTTGGTCTTGAAGACTCGGTTAATGTGTTGGAGGTGAGAACAATTGCACAGCACATGACTGACAAGTCAAAACCTTCCATAGGAAAGAAGAGAAAAAGAAGGAGAAAGTCTAATAAGGTAAAGTTAACCTTAGTAGGGTGTGCAGCAAACCAAAGCAAATTCCTAATTTCAGGGATGGGCTTTGCCTCTCCCCAAGCGCCATGAAAATCCTATCATGGAATGTCAGGGGCTGCAATGCCCCTGACAAGATTCGCCTAATCAAAAGAGGCTTTGACCAGGTGAAACCAGATGTCATCTTTTTACAAGAAACGAAGTTGAGTGGAGAAGAATTAGATGGTTTTGCAAAAAAAATTAGTAGATGGAGATGTTGTTTTTCAGAGGCAAATGGGGTTTCTGGGGGACTATGTGTCTTGTGGGCGGATGCAACAATGGATGTAACAATTGTAGAAAGTCATAGATCTTGGATATGGGTGGAAGTTAGATCAAGACAGCTTCTCACAAGATTCCAAGCCTTGAATATCTATGGCCCGAATAACCCAACTCAAATACGGGCTCTTTGGCTGGATCTTTCTGAGATCCTAAATAGAAATCCCAATGAGATTTTTCTTTCAGAAAGGAGACTTTAATGCAATCTTAAATCCTATAGAGAAAAAAGGTGGACTTGGTTGGGCAGGACAGAGTCAGAAGGATTTCTCAAAATTTGTAACAAACAATGGATTGGTAGATCTAGATTTAAGGAATGGACAATACACATGGACAAATAGAAGGAGTGGCTTTTTAAATATTGCAGAGAAATTGGATCGGTTTCTGTTGGCCGGAAATTGGGTTGCCACAAATTGGACATGTTGTGCAGAGATTCTACCTCTAACTAGATCTGATCATTATCCAGTAAGTGTGAGACTTCAGAAGGGCAAAGTCCCTGATAGGGCTTCGTTCAAATTTGAAGCCATGTGGCTGCGACATAAAGAATTCCACGCTCAAGTGGAACAATGGTGGAATCAAGCTCCGCCTAGAAGAGGTAATAAGGCATTCATCTTTTTTAAACAACACTAACACTTGAAAGAAAAAATGAAAGGTTGGAATAGAGAGGTCTTTAAGAATATCTTTGTAGAAAAGACAGCTTTAGAAAATGAATTAGGATTGTTACATTCAAATATTATCGTAAATGGGATGAATGAAGCTGACTTTGAAGAAGAAAATAGATTGAACAAACTTTATAGTGAAGTTTTAAATAGGGAAGAAACATATTGGAGACAGAAATCAAGAGAACTTTGGCTTGCTAAAGGAGACAAAAACACATCCTTTTTTCATAACTCTGTTAAAGTTAGAAGATCACAAACTAAGATTTTCTCTATACACAATAGAGGTGGGGTAGTTGTGCAGGATCCGGAGGAGATCAATCAGGAAGCGGTTAGATACTTTCAAAAAATCTTTGCAGAAGATCCTGATATTCTTAATGCAGATTTGGATTACAAAATGTCATTCCCATAAGTGTCATGGAAGCTCAGAATGCATTGCTCAAACAACCTTGCACACAATTAGAAGTTAAAAAGGTTGTGTTTGATTTAGGGGCACAAAACGCTCCAGGGCCAGATGGTTTCTCAGCCATATTCTATCAGCACTTCTGGGATTTGGTCGCTTATGAAGTTTGGGAGGTGGTAGAGGAATCAAGGGCTGGGGGCTTTCTATTCCTAGATTTTAATAATACATTTCTCACTCTCATACCAAAGAAGGAGGATAGAATGTCTTTTGAAGATTATAGACCTATCTCCTTATGCAATACAATACATAAGATTATATCTAAGGTAATGATAAATAGACTGAAAAATATTTTGCAGTCTATTTTTCGGAGGAACAAAGTGGCTTCACTCCGGATAGGTCAATTTATGAAGGGATCATTGTTGCACATGAAATAATCCATACCCTAAAGCAAAAGAAAGTTGAAAAGATGATGCTCAAACTTGATATAAAGAAAGCATATGAGGTTGTTAACAGGGCTTTTTTAATTAGAGTCCACAAATGTTTTGGTTTTTGTGAAGAATGGATCCAATGGGTGGAGAGCTGCATCACTACACCAAGATTTTTTGTCTTGGTAAATGGCAGCCCACAAGGTTTTTTCAAATCCACTAAAGGCATCCGTCAAGGAGACCCAATATCCCCTTTCCTTTTTATCATCATGGCTGAAGCGCTAGGGCGATTGATAAGAGCAAAAAGAGATTTAGGGGTATGGAAGGGCATTAAAATGGCTGAAGGATTGGATCCTATAACTCACCTACAGTTTGCTGATGATACAAACTTAGTGGGAAAAGCTTCTCTCCGGGAAGCTAGAGTTATAAAAGGAACTTTGGACTTATACAGTAAAGCTTCGGGTCAATGTATAAATTGGAATAAGTCAGAGATTTACTTCTTCAATGTGGATCTTCGAAAACAAAGAGAAATTGGCAGAATCATTGGTGTTAGGGCAGGTAAACTCCCAAGCAAATACCTTGGGATACCATTATTTAAAGGGGCTTCCAAAGCCAACCTATGGAAGGATCTAGTTGGAAAATGCACTAAAAAATTAGAAGGGTGGAAGAGTAGATGGCTCACATTTGCTGGAAGGATTCTACTACTTAAATTTGTCATCAGCGCAATCCCAGTCTTCTCAATGATGTGCCTTAAAATTCCAAAGAAAATAACACAAATTGTGGCTGGGAGAATGAGAAAGTTTCTATGGAATGGAAAATACGAAGAAGATAAACGGCCTCTTATTGCTTGGCAGAAAGTATGCAAATTCAAAGTCAATGGGGGAGTAGGATTGCGGGATTGGAACTTAATGATTGAAGCATTGGGAGCGAAGTTGATTTGGAGTATGTATCACAATCCTAATTTATTATGGGTTAAATTACTAAAAGCAAAATACTTAGACTCAATGGCAGATGAGAGAATTTTAACAACACCAAACCCTCCAAAAGGTTCTGTTGTTTGGAATTTTATCACAAGTTGCAGACCCCTTATCACACAACATATTACTTGGCAAGTTGGCAATGGAGAGAAGGCTAAATTCTGGGAGGATTCTTGGAACGGTTACCCAGTGCTATCTGACATCCCGGAATATCAGGAGCTAAGACAAATCTTTTCACATAGATGGGGTGTTAAGTTGAACTGCTATATTGAACAACAACATAGTCCTTTGGGGGTAGTGTGGGATTGGAAAGATATAAATAACATGGGGCTCACTGATTAGCAGAATGAATTGATGAGAGAAATATTTGAGAAACAAAGTGTGAATATATCCACAGATAAGGATATGATCAAATGGTGTGCAAAGGATTCTAACTGGAATAAGGAGACAGAAGTTTGGAATCATAGGACCGACGAGATGTTTATTATGTGAAGAGGATGAAGAGGATGTTAACCACATGCTTGTAACTTGTAAAATTGCTTCTCAATGTTGGGAGATGCTTAAAGGGAAGTTGGGATGGCAAGGACCCCTATAAAAGAAATTAAAAGACATTTTTAGCTGCTGGCCCACACCACCTATGAAATCCACCTTTTCTTCTGCATGGATTGCTAGCCCCTCTATTCTTATTTGGGAAATTTGGAAGGAGAGAAACCGACGGCTCTTTCAGGAGAAGATAGAAGATGTTATAAGACTCAAAAATAGAATTAATCATACCATTGAAGAGGTGGTAAATGCTAGTGCAACTAAAATTCCAATATCCACACAGTTTTCATTGATGGATCAGAATTTACAAAAGGGATGGCCTGGTTTGAAATGTAGAAATGGACAATTGGGCTCTCATGGGAAGGAAAAAAGCAAACTTCGTGCAGCGGTCACATGGATTGCCCATGAGGAGGGATGGATTAAGGCAAATTTTGATGGGGCCTCAAAAGGTAACCCAGGACCATCAGAAGCTGGTGTCATTCTAAGGGATCATACTGGAGAGACTTTGGCTTTTGGAGCTCAGAAACTAAGGGAAGGAACAAACAATGTGGCCGAAGGAAATGCAGCACTACTGGCAGTTAGAATGGGATCCACTCTAGGCATTTAGAAATTACATCTAGAGGGGGATTCTCTAGTCCTCATCAATGCTATTAAGAATGGTCATACGGAGGCATGGCATTTGCAACCTTTAGTTCATAATGTCTTGAGGTTGCTCCAGACTTTTGCAGAATTCCGATTTACTTGCACCTATCGGGAAAGCAATACTGAGGCAGATGTTTTGTCAAAATGGGCAATAACTTTTGATAAGGTGGCTGATTTAGAATTTGAAAATATCCAACTTAATGGATAGTCTCTTTAAGCCTTCATTTTAATTTTATAAACATTTAATTTTAAAAATTCAAAAGGAAAAGAGCTTCGGCTATGAGGCATTTTGCTTTAAGCGGTTGGTCTTATGGTATTTGTAATGAGTTATGAAGGCCATGAAAATGGAGGAGGTGGCAGAGTGAGTTGTCCGCTGATAAGTTGCTAAGTCAGCCTTCACTGATGAGCTGGAAAGGACGCAATAAATAGAAATTTTGTGGAGAGACCGTGGCGGCGTTCATTCATGAGTGATTGGACGGCAGTTTGATGAATAACTTTCCCCACGCGAAGGATGACATCGTGGTGGATACAGAGGACATTTTCTGATCTTGCATTAATTTGAATTATGATGGACAGGACAGCCAACTGCGAGAAGAGATGTTTATAATGATGGTTTACTACCGTTTTAGGCAATAACAACACTCATTCTGCCATTACTGAGAGCGGTTTTGGCTATTTGTTTTGTGTTTATTAACTGTTTTGTGCAGGTTTTCCTCCAAGTTGGTGACAATGCATGCAAATTTCAAAGTGCAGATGAAACGACAGATGAAATCTTTTCCGGGAGCTGCCAGTAAAGAGAGAATTTCGGGTTTGGTAAATATCAAAACAAGTAATACGGTGAATGCAGTTCTGGGAGTTCTTGGGCCAAAATTTCAAGAATTTTGGTTGATGAGAAGGGATAACACTGCAATAATTTCTATGATTATCGCTTGGGGGCTCGAATTGGGAGAGCCCATTGATGTGGTGAAATGGGTTGCGGAAGCCCTCTTTGCTGAAGATTTACTTGGAGGCCTCGATTCCATTCTGGAATGGGCAGTGCTGGGGGTGGGTTCCGATTTTTCTGAATGTTTTGCAAATGAAGATGAAGCTAAGGAATATGGCATGCTGCCTTTTATCAGATGGGTAGGAAAGGAGGAGAGTATTGATTACAAGACAAAGATTTGGGGTGAATGGGAGAAAAAGAAGGAAGAGATTCATAAAGATGAACAACTGAAAGCAGCCAAAGTATGAGCACATACTTTTGAAATCCTACGGAAGGCACGGACCGGCCCTCGTCGAAGGGCGAGGAATTACGAAGCTGTAGAGCAGGCCGACTAAATATTGGCGAAAACCCTTTTTTTGTGTATGACTGCTGGTTTTTGTAGCTGAACAGCAGTAAATTTTGGGTCCAAATGTAGCTTCTATGTTTATGAATCTCCTGTAAATGTCGAGTTTTAACAGTGCTAGTTAGATTCAGTCTTTTCATTTCACTGGGAAGGAAATGTCTTTTTGATAAGCTCAAAAAGAGAAGGCAGTTATAGTTTGTAATTGGCCATAGGCCTGTATTAGTTTTCTCATTTTCAAGCAACTTATGTAAATCTTTACTTTATGAATAATAAAAATCATCTATTACCGAACAAAAAAAAATGATAGATTATTTTATACTATTATTTTATTTGTTCATTAATTTATTTTAATATTAATTATTAAATCCCATTCTAGGAAGGGAACATTACAAAAAGGGCCCATCTATTTAAAACAAGTCATTTTTCACTTGCCATATATTTAAAATAAGTCACTTTTCACTTTGTAACTGGCCCCTTATACTTATTTATTAAATAAATTAAAATAACGATAACATTAGATCTTTTATTTTAAATTTATTAAATAATAACTCATTGTTATTTTATTCAAAACCCCTAGACTATATAACATGTTGACCTAGTCATCAGAACTAAACCCATCCACAATACTAAAAATATTAGCACTACAAATTGGCCCAGTTAATGCTCGAAACTTACTAAAAATAGTAAGTATTGGATGACTAACCCACAAGCAGTCCAAAAAAAGGCATTCTACTCATAAGAACAATGGGAGCTCAACTAACCATCAAATATCGTCAAATTGCTCGATAAATGCCTCCAAGGCTCCCTAACCCTTACTCATGAGCCTATGGTAACCAACTAGATAGGGTAAAGGTCCACCATATCAACTAGTTAGGAAGGGGACATTACATATTTCATGTGAATTATAATTATCGGGTTCTTTAAATTCTTGTTTTCTCTACAAAAAAAATGGATACTTGAGAAAAGATTGCCCACAAATTGTTGTAAGGTTGCCTTCTTCAGTAATGAGAAAAATCATTGACAGAAAACTCACAAAGTACTTGACGTGTTTTTAGAAAATCACGAGTCCTTTTTTTTGATGAATAAGTGTAATGTCCCCATTTCTGCAAGCATCAGAGTTTGTTTGGATTAGCCTATTTTTGGCCCTCGTAGGCTAAGGCTGATGGTTAGAGGGTCTCAGTTGGCAGAATAGGAGGCTCTTTCCCTTCCGGAATACAGAAGTGTTCAAGATTGCTCTTCGTTTGATTCAGCTTGGTACACTTACTATTTATATATATTTGGCAGGGCACCTGGACTGGCCTTAGTTGCAGTGTCAACCCTCGACACCATTGATTTCATCAAGTATTCAAGCATTTACTAATTATAGTAAGTCAGTGGTTGATAGATAGGGACCCTTACTATTTTTAGTAAGGCAGTTGGATGTACAACAGACACAATGGTTAACTCCCAGGTTCAGACAGAATTCAAAAATAATGATTATTTGTCGAGTTATGTTATTCCAATTATTAATAAAGTGATTACTTTATTAATAATTATTTATAAAGAGCAATCATAATATAATGTTATTAATTTAGTGCACTATGATAAAGTGTTATTTGCATTAAATATTATATTTAATGTTATGAGAGCCTAATTTGGAGTATTTTCCCTAAGTCAACTATGAAAGCAAGAAATGCAAATAAAATCAAATATTAAAAAGCAAAGGGGGTCATGGCTTTCCACAAGGAGTATAAATACACTCAAATACAATTCAAACTCGTCATTGAATGATTATTTGAGTTTGTGTATGGAGAGTTCTAAAATTTGTGAAGGACCAAGGCTTGCTGCAGAAATCCATCATCTACAGCATTGGAGATCGTGAATTCTTCAGTGTCTTTGTATTTTTGAGGTTGTGAGAGATCAACCAAATTATTGCTTAAGGAGAGCTTCATATAGAGGTTCTATTTAGGCCAAAAAGGTAAAGAAATATCAAGGGTTTGTGCATATATTTGATGCTTATTCATTGAAGACATGTGGACCATCCTTGGCAGCAATTATTAATCGGATTTTTTAAGAGTATTTCCAGAATTGGTTGTGACAGCCATTTTGGGGTTCGTCATGAACCAATTCCAGTCGTACATCATCTAGGCAGGCCCATTAAGATGCGTTAGGGTTTATAGAGGGGCTTTGAGAAGAAGTTATAGGTTCGCAAATCAGAGATTTAGTTTGACAAATCAGTTAGCAATTACTCTCTATTTCAGCTGTACACTGCATTTGGCAGCCTAACATTACTTGGAGTTTAACGTGGGGGCCTGGAGAGCTGAGCATTTCATTTCCAGTCAGCATACATAGACGCTACATCAGATTTCTATTATTTTCAGTGCCTGGAATTGTTCAGAATCAGATCACAGTAGAGATTGGAGGATTGACAATTCAGCGATATTTATTCTTACACTCCAAGTACCTGGTACGATTGACATTATGTGCATTTGATTAAAAGAAATAATAAAATCAGGCTTAATCAGTAGTGACTGAAATTTCTGTGTGTTATTTTCGTTTCAGCAATTAGTAATTTATTATTTATATTTGGTTAATCATTGAAAAATTTAAGAAAAATCATAAAACCATCAAATTCCAAGACAAACATATCATTTCCATATGAAATCAATTGTGTTACCAGGTGCACTTGTGCAGCGAACAGATGCGGATGCGGATTTGGAAGGCAGATGTGTACGGAAGTGCACAGGGAGCATGAAATCTCCTTTTGGGTGCGCTTGGATGCGTAGGGATGCACATCAAGGTGCACCCATAGGGAGATTTCATGCTCCCTATGCACTTCCATAAGCATCTAGGCGCATCTAGATGCACCCGAACGCACAGTAAAAAAAATATTAAAAAACTTAAACTAGCACTTGCACCTAAAACAAGTGCAATGGTTATGCTAATAGTAAGATATACACTAATAATATACTAGGGGCTGAATGGGGAAAAACTGAATGTATTCTCCTCCTCTTTCTCCTCCGCCTCCTTTGCCTCCTCATTCTTCTCCTTCTGCTCCTCCTTCCCTTTCTTCGCTTTCTTCTCTTTCTTCTTCTCCTTTTCCTTCACCTCCTTCTTCTCCTTCTCCTTCTTCTGCCTCTTCTCCTTTCCTTTCTTTTATTTCTTCCTCTCCTCCTTCTCCACCTTCTTCTTGTTCTTCTCCTCCTCCTTGTTCTTCTTCTTCTTCTCCTTCTCATGTTTCTTCTTTTTCTTTTTCTTCTTCTTCTCCTTCTCCTTCTCCTTCTTCTCCTTCTTTTGCTTCTTCTTCACATTCTGCCTCTCCTCCTCCTTCTTCTTCCCCTTTTCCTCCTCCTTATTCTTCCCCTTTTCCTCCTCCTCCTCCTCCTCCTCCTTTTGCACCTTCCCTCCCCATTCCTCTCCTTCATGTTCCTTCTGGTTCTTTGCATTTTACTTCCACTTCTTCTCCTTCTATTTGTTCTTCTTTGTGATGACCCCCTTTTTAGCAGGTACGAGGAGTAGCTTGGTCAGCTCATCATCATGACCCTCGTGAGCTGATGCCTAGGTTTGAGGTTCCAGTTGGCAAACTTGCTATCTTTAGTGAGTCTGGACTTACTATTTTTAGTAAGTCAGCTTAGTCAATTTCCCTTTTCTGGCAAGGTAGTATCGGCAGTGGTCAGTTTTCCAGACAATGTTCAGTCTGTACAGTTCTTTGATTGGGGACTTACTATTTATAGTAAGTCTATTTTTGGCAGTTGCTAATTTTGGCAATGCAGTGGATGGCTCTGTCAGTCTGGCAGGATCAGCAGTCGATGCAGGTTTTATCACTGGATTGCATATTGGTTAATTAATTAATGTTAATTAATAATGATATGTTATTAATTAATAATAAAGTTATATTATTATAATTATACTTTATTATTATAATTATACTTTATTATTATAATAAATTGGAAGTTGCTATTCCAGAGACTAGTTAACTGGTATATCTTTTTGGAAACTATGGCGTCCAAGGAGTTATAAATACAGAGTCATTCTTAGTGTTGATCATCGAATATTGATTATTGAAATTATTCTTGGGAATTGTTCCTAATTATCTGAGCCCTAGCTGAAGGGTCAAATTAGTTTCTAGTAGACAGATTCTGCTGGAGCTAATCATTAATTGGTTGCTGAAGTATAACCAATTCTTCTCCTTCGTACTATGTTGCCTGTGACTGAGGAAGGATCCAATTCTGAACATTGAATCATCATTGAACGGTGGCCTGCTGGAAGAGGTCGATTCGCCTTTTGGGAAGAAGAAAGAACATTCAGAAAATTCGATCCAATCATACCTTATCCAATCATACCTTAGCGGGGAATCGAATTTCATTGTTGGAATAATCTATTGTTGTGGCAGCAAAGAGGTTGACAGCTGAGCGTCTCTACCCCTAGCTGTGCATGGGAATTGATACTGAATTCCGCATAGCATGTATGCACGTGGGCAATGGAAGTGTGAGCTAGCCGTAAGTATTAAAATACCAGCCGTAACCTGTGAAACGTGGGACCACTAAGCCGCCTGGCATTACTCTTTCAGTTGCGGGCAAGGGACTAGACAGTGGGGAGGGTCTGCAGCGAGCTGTGTGGCATAACTTCCAGCCGCAAGCAAGGGTATCAGCACTCACTAGGGTCTGCAGTGGCGTTAGCTGATGTGGGGGCTTAACGTGGAGAATAAGGAAGCACGTGGACTAGTATTACCATCCGCTAGTTGACAGAATTACTGAGCAAAGTTGCGACTATCTCCATATTCATCATAAAGCCGAATGGTATGTAAGCATGTTAACCATATGATAAATCGATTTTGATCTTGGCAAATTGAGTTCAATTTCCAAAACTTTCAAACATTGAAATTTGATTGTTTAATTGTTAAGCTTGACAAATATATGAAAAGTTATGATTATTAAGGCGAAAGAAATTTTATATATATATGCTTTCAAATCCATCTACAAATCGATTGGAGGAATGTCATAATATCAAACAAAGCAGTTAAAATTATCTACAATCCAGGTTAAGCCCAGTGCCAGATTGTCTGCCAACTGTTTGACCAAATGTCAAACACATGATCTACACGGAAATTGATAGAAATTAGAGGTTTTAAAGTTGAGGCCAAGTCAGGCTCCTTACATTCTTCTTCCCCTTCTTCTCCTCATCCTTTTCTTCTTGGTCTTCTCCTTCTCTATCTTCTCCGCTTCTTCTCCATTTTCCCCTCCTACATGTGATTTTATATGAGCATTTCCATCTTAAAACATTTGACAAAAATTCCCTATCATCACATTTTCATTGTCTCAAAACTTCGAAGTCCTTAAAGGTTTCTATGCAAAATTTTCACAATTCATATCACATGATCATAACATTGCATTCCATGAAATAATGCCCTTCTACATTCCCTACAATAACATCTCTTTGGAGCCTCGAAACACTTCATATGCATGTAATAATGACATTTTGGTGCTAACATGAAAACATTTGTAATAATAATTTTATTGCGGTGAAATATTTACATCTTTGCTTTCCCATATATGCAAAATAATTACATTGTCCTTTTCCTCCTCCCTCTTATTCTCCTTCTCCTTCCCCTTCTCCTTCTCCTTCTTCTTCTTGTTCTTCTCCTCCTCCTTGTTGAAATATAGATTCGTTTGTGTTTAAGTATGCAAAATAATTATCAATATATATATATATATATTATACATTAGTATTATTATTATGTGCATACGATAGAAACCGATTGAACATATTAAACGCTATTAATATACTTACTGCAGAACGATAAATATCGTGCACTGTAGTGTGAGTACAGTCACACGATAGTTATCGTGTTACTGTAAACACATTACAGTACACAATACCATCGTGGTCTGTATTGATGTTACAGCCACGATGATTACCGTGTATCTATAATATGTTTACAGAACACGATATTATCGTGTAACATGTATTAGTTATGAAACGACACAAAGTCGTTTAAATCAAATATGTCGTCTGCAGTTATTGGTGGATTATGATTAAGTTAACTTAGGGTCATGACCCTACATGGCAGCCGCCATGTATGGTCATGACTTTACGTATTAATATATATACTAAAAGATATTTGTGGAATCAATCAATCACCAAGGCAATTGTATTCTACAGCAACATATAAATTCTGAATAATATATATTACATCTTATGATCTAATATTCCTTAACATGGTATTAGAGCAGAGTTATTAGAGAAGATATATATATATTCATTTTTCTTATTATATTACATAAATAAAATTGTGTTTAATATAACAAAAGGAAATGGCTCACGGCGTGAGAATGGAAGATAGACTTGAGGGTGCATCAAATTTCATATCTTGGAAAACTAGAATTATTTCTCTTCTTTTAGAACTTGAATTGGAGGACTATATAGAGAAAGAACCCCAGATACCTAAAGATGAAGTAGAAAAATCCACTTGCAAAAGGCATAATAACAAAGCCATGAAATTGATTATTGACTTTGTCAAAGACTCTATACTTCCTAGCATTTCAAGATTAACTACTGCCTTTGAAATATTCAAAACCATTCAAGAAAGATTTGAAATCAATAATGCTAGTAGATTGTTGACTCTGAAACAACAACTTATGAATATAAAAATGAACAAAGGGGAAACAATAACCTCTTACTTCCTGAGAATTTCAGAAATAAGGGATCAACTCCTTACTATTGGAAATAAAATGGATGATCTGGAACTATCCTTAATTGTTGTAAGAGGATTACCTATCTCCTGGGAATCCTTCATTCAGTGTATATGTGCAAGACCTCCATTACCAAAATTTGAACAACTAAAAAATGATTGCACTCGAGAAGAATCAAGATTAATCTCAAGAGGAATAGGACCTAGCAAAGAAAGTGAAGTTTTGGAACTCCACATGTCTAACAAAAAGAAGAAATTCTCCAAAAGGAAAAGAAGCACTAAAACCTTTAATAAAAGGGATCTTTCAAAAGTACAATGCTACAAGTGTGAGAAATATGGACATATTCACAAATATTGCATGGAAAGGAAGAAGATTCAAGCTGCACTAGCTGAAGTCAAAGAAATGGAAAACCCACCCTTCTTCCTAGCTCTATCAAGTGAACTAAACTCAAATAAAAGCACCTGGATAATTGATGGTGGAGCCTCTAGACATATCACTGGATTTAGGGATCAATTTGAAACCTTTAAAGGGAACTCCTCGGCAGAAGTTACAATTGGTGATAAATCTACTTATCCTATGAAAGGAATTGGGACCTGTTCAATCAAGATAAGAGGAGTGACCTTACAGTTAAAGGAAGTACTATATGTACCTGGAATAAAAAGAAACTTAATCTCCATATCAGGACTAGCTGATCAAGGATATA
>MU227820.1:435142-484550 GCA_018584345.1 Thuja plicata
AAATACAAAAGGGTCCTTCCCTACAAGTGAACACAAATCTAAAAATGTATTAGAACTTATTCATTCAGACCTATGTGGGCCTATGTCAACTCACTCCTTGTCAGGTGCCTTATACTATGTAATCTTTTTTGATGATTACTCTAGAAGAACCTGGATATACTTCCTAAAACTAAAAGAATCCAACGAAGTTCTATCTAAGTTCAAAGAATTCAAAGCACTAGTTGAAAATCAAACCGGCAAGAAAATAAAAATTCTAAGGTCTGACAATGGAGGTGAGTATACTTCCGATAGCTTCAAGGAATTCTGCAAATCTGTTGGGATTGAGAGGGAGTATACTGTACCAAATAATTCTCAACAGAATCGAGTAGCAGAAAGAAAAAATAGAACCATTATCGAAGCAGCAAAAGCCATGATGCATGATCAAAATATTCACATCTCTTTTTGGGCCGAAGCTGCAAACACAGCAGTATACATACAAAATAGGTGTCCCCATGCTATCCTAGAAAATACTACACCAGAAGAAGTATTCACCGGAAACAAACCGGACTTAAGCCATCTAAGAGTGTTTGGTTGTCCTGTTTACATTCATGTTCCAAAAGAAAAGAGAACTAAACTAGAACCCTCTTGGAAGAAGGGTATATTCGTAGGATATAGTGAGGACACTAATGGATATTGAATCTATATCGAGGGCCAGAGATCAGTTGAAATCAGCAGAGATGTAAAGTTTGAAGAAAACTTCATATCCACCGATACTGAGGATGATTCCATAATAGATCTAGATAAAGATCTTACAACTGAGAATGAGAGGGAGAATAAAACAATAGATTCAGAACCTACATCTTCAAATGTTGAGCCTACATCTTCAAACACTGAACCTACATGTCAAAATGTTGAGAATAATGGAATATCAAATAAAAAGAGACCTCTATGGGCAAGAAAAATGTTTGAAGAAAATAATGTAGAGCCAGATCAAATATTTAGAGAAAACAAGAGAACAAGAACACAAAAATGTTATGCTGCCCTTCTAACTAAGCTTGCAGAATCAGAACCTGACAGTGTTGGAAAAGCATTAGCAAAACAAGCTTGGAGAGAAGCCATGATTGAAGAGTATCAGTCCATTATGAAAAATGATGTTTGCGACATTGTATCTCGACCCAAAAACAAATCAGTTGTCTCTTCAAAATGGTTTATTCAAGATCAAATATGCTCCAGATGGCAGTATTGAAAAACACAAAGCCCGGTTTGTTGCCAGAGGATTCTCACAGAAGGCTGGGATTGACTATGAAGAAACCTTTGCTCCTATAGCTCGATACACCTCTGTAGGAACCATTCTTGCAATCGCAACATCTAAAGGATGGAAAGTACACCAAATGGATGTCAAGACAGCTTTTCTGAATGGGAAAATTGAGGAAGAAGTATACATAGAGCAACCAGAAGGTTTTGTTACACATGATAAGAACCACTATGTTTGTAAATTAAAGAAAGTTCTTTATGGCCTTAAACAAGCCCCCAGAGCATGGTATGAAAGGATAGACAGCTATCTCACCAAACTAGGGTACTCCAAAAACATAGCAGACCCTAACATCTAATTCAAGGTAACAAATGATGACATGATAATTCTAGTTCTATATGTTGATGACTTGCTCATAACAAGAGAAGATCCCCTGATTGCAAAATGCAAACAAGATCTAGCAGCTGAGTTTGATATGAAGGATATGGGCCTACTACACTATTTTTAGGTCTAGAGATTTTGCAAAAGGAAGATCACATTTTCTTAAATCAGGAAAAGTATACAACTGACATCCTAACCAGATTTGGAATGATGGATTGTAAATCATTGGCTACCCCAATGGAAACAAATCTACACAAGCTAAAAAGTGAAGCCRAAGATTYTGAGCCTACAGATCCTTCACCATACAGACAAATTGTTGGATCTCTCATGTATCTAGTAAACACACGTCCTGACATATGTTATGCAACAAATGTACTAAGTCACTTCATGTGCGAACCTAAGCAAATACACTTGATGGCCGCTAAGCACATTCTAAGATATTTACGAGGAACCATTGGACTTGGTTTGAAGTATAAAAAGGTTGAGATCCAACTTCAAGGTTATTCCGATTCAGATTGGGCAGGCAGTTCCACAGATCGCAAGAGCACCACAGGATGTTGTTTCAGTTTAGGATCAGCAATGATATCTTGGTTTAGCAGAAAACAATCAGTTGTTGCTCAGAGTTCCACTGAAGCAGAATACATGGCTGCCTCCATGGGAGCTAGAGAAGCAGTCTAGTTAAGGAAGCTATTGTTTGATCTCTTTGGAAAACCTCTGGTGCCTACCATTATTCATTGTGATAATCAAAGCTGCATCAAACTCTCAGTAAATCCAGTCTTCCATAATCAATCAAAACACATAGAGATTCCTTACCATTACATAAGAGATATGGTTGACAGAAACATCATTTAACTAGTCTATATCAGCACTGAGGAACAAAATGCTAACATCTTTACCAAACCTCTTGCAAAACTGAAGGTAGAATACTTCAGGAGAAAAATTGGTATGACTAGACTTTAAACTTGTTGATAAGATTCCTACTTTTGTACTTCATATTCATGAATATATAAATAAAAGTTATTTTGAAATATTTCAATTGTGATCAAGAAGATGACGATCTTCTATATAATGAGGTTACTATTACAAGGTGACGATCTTGACAATAGTTAACCAAACTTCAAGATTGACACCCTAACGGGTTGTCCTGGACTGTGTCGGATATCTTGATGCTGGGATGTTATTACTATCTGATGTAATAACTCATATATCATGATTGACACCATAACGGGTTGTCCTAGATTGTGCCGGATATCATGATACTGAAATGTCTAAGTTTATATCATTACTATGAATTCTTTATGTTGTCCCGAATTGTGTCGGTAATCATGACATACTATGATTTTGCTCAATACATCTTAAACCCTCTCTCACTAAGAGGGATTGTTGAAATATAGATTCGTTTGTGTTTAAGTATGCAAAATAATTATCAGTATATATATATATAATATACATTAGTATTATTATTATGCGCATACGATAGAAACCAATTGAATATATTAAACATTGTTAATATACTTACTGCAGAATGATAAGTATCGTGCACTGTAGCGTGAGTACAGTCACACGATAGTCATCGTGTTACTATAAACACATTACAATACACGATAGCGTCGTGGTCTGTATTGATATTACAGCCACGATGATTATCGTGTATCTGTAATATGTTTACAGAACACGATATTATCGTGTAACAAGTATTAGTTATGAAACGACACAAAGTCGTTTAAATCAAATATGTCGTCTGCAGTTATTGGTGGATTATGATTAAGTTAACGTAGGGTCATGACCCTACATGGCAACCGCCATGTATGGTCATGACTATACGTATTAATATATATACTAAAAGATATTTGTGGAATCAATCAACCACCAAGGCAATTGTATTCTACAGCAACATATAAATTCTGAATAATATATATTACATCTTTTGATCTAATATTCCTTAACACTTCTCCCCCTCTCTTCATTCTTCTCCTCCTCCTCCTTCTACTGCTTCTGTTAATCCTTCCTTTTCTTCTGCTTCTTCTCCTTCCCATTTTTCTCCTTCTCCTCCTCCTCTTCCCCCTTTTCCTTCTCCTTCTCCTTCCCCTTCTCCTTCTCCGTCTTATAATAAACTACAGTTAAGCATTCTCGACTTTATATAATGAACAAGCAAAATAATATCTAAGCGCTATTGGATTGGTGATCTCGCATCAACATTTTTAAAATAGCAAAAATTATAAAATATTGTTAAAAATTTAAATTTAATTATAATTAAAAATATAAACAGTAAAACAGTTTAAATTTAACAATTATAATAATCAACTTTAAGTCACAAGTTATGTATGGTTCTACCAACAGATTTTGGAGGAACTGGTGTCGTTTTTACAACTATGTCTTCATTAAGCTACGGGAACTTGAATCTGTGATTAGAATTTGTGATCTAATATCATTATAGGCTTGAGGTATGCCCTACCTATGCAGGAATTTTATCTAAGCATCCAAGGTGTTAATGTTTCGTAGCTAGATCAGATTCTAGCTCTCATTATTTTAATTAGGAAAATTAAAATAATTAATTAATTAATTTAAATACATTAATATTTAATTAAGGAGCATTAAATAATATTATCTATGGATGGATTAATTATTTACTTAATTAGGAGAATTAAAATAATGAATTAATAATTCAATTGGAGAATTAAATAATAATTTACTTAATTGTGAGATTGGATGAAGTAATTATTTAATTGGAGAATTAAATAATATATATTATGACAATAAATTATTTAATTGGAGAAATAAATAATTTATTATTTAATTAGAGAATTAAATAATATAGAGATTAAATTATTTAATTGGAGAATTAAATAATTTATTTATGGTAGTTATTTTAATTAGAGAACTAAAATAATATAAATTGAATTAATAACGGGCTTGGCCCAAATTATGGCATCAATATTGTAATTTCAAGGTCGGCCTTGGAAGCCGAACTTGCATTGTAATTGTTTTACCTCATATATATATGAGAAAGTTCGAATGCAAGAGAAGATCAACATACACAAGGATACTTGCAATTTTATCTCTGCTACACTTCAGCGAAGAATATAATTCATGGTTGTATTTCAAGCAACATCTACAAGACTACGACTGCGACTTTGTGAAGAAAACATGATTCAGTCATATGTATCTTCAGTAGCGAATTCAAAGGCTAGGGAACGAATACCACAAAGAAAGACATCAATACACATAAAGACAGCGATCTGATCTGAACAACAACCACATTGCAATATGGTGATCTCATTTAATACATAAGTAAATCGCACATTGAAGAAGACTCCATACTAGACCTGCATCAAAGCTATGCGTGTAGAGATAAAGGTCTGATCTTTTCAACTATCCGGTGCTGCACTCTAATTGACAAATCAGCATTGTACTGTGAGTTAACATTTCTGAATATTAATCTTTCATTTCTTGCTGGGTTTTTCACCTCCACACGGGAGGTTTTCCCAGGGTATTTTGGTGTCATGTGTTCTCTTTCTTTAATTCAGATCATTAATTAAGTTGAACTATTTAAATTATTATGCATGATCTACTTATTACTTGATCTAATTATTTGTTAATAATTATTAGCTCTGTCATTTTATTAGATCTGATCTAAATTTAACACGAGGTAAGCATTTGACCCTATTCTTGAGTCTTTTAATGACTTTTTTTAGATTTTGATGAATTTTTTGAAGTTTGGGATGAAATTTTTTTTTAAATTCCAATTTTTTTCTTTTAAGAAATAAAGAAACAAGTTTAGCTCTTTGTTTTAATACTTTTGTATCTTTTTTTGCACTTGTATGCATGAATTTCTTAGTTTTTTTCAAATTTAAATTTATTTAATTTCCTATAATAGCAAGAATGGCTGGTGGTGAAAGTTCAATGAGTGGGGAAGGAACCCATAAATTCAAAATTGATATAGGATCTCCTTTACGGAGACATACCACAACGATTTCACAGGTTGGAGGCGGTGGGACATATATTTGGAAGTGTGATATATGTGATACTAAACATAAAAATAGCTCATATTCTCAAGTTAAACTTCACTTTATCAGCCCTACTGGTAAAGGGATGGGAATGTGCAAAGGCCTAGATAAGAAGGGATTTTCTCCATCACAAATAGCAGGATTTGTAAAAGGAGAAGAGGCTGATAGATTGGTTCGAACATCAAAACAAACTTCTTATATTGGTGGATCCCGAAAAAAAATGCATTTACCCACTGAATGTGTTGCAGCCTCCAAACATCCATTCTTGCCTATACCAGAAGTGGAAGATGAACAAGTACAAATTACCACCCACTAAAGAGGTCCATTGGACAAGGCATTTAAAATGGAGGCAAGAGACATTGTTGATCAAAAAATTAGATGTTGCCTCTGTGTCAATGGTCTTCCTTTCAACTTGGTGAGATCACCATCTTGGAAGAAAATGGTGTCGACCGTCAATAGTGCACCGGCCGGTGACACAAGTCCTGGGTATGAAAAGGTGTGTACCACCATATTGCAAAGAGAGATGACTGCTATAAAGACCTCCCTTCAACCAATTAGACAATCTTGGATTGATTCAGGTGCTTCTATTGTTTCCGATAGTTGGAAAGATACCAAAAATCGTCCATTGATTAATGTTATTGTAGTGTCCCCCAAAGGGACACTGTTTTTAAGGGCAGTTGATTGTGAAAGGGAAGTGAAAGATGCACAGTTCATTTCCAGAATTCTCATTGAGTCCATGGAAATGGTCGGTAGTGAGAATGTGGTCCAGGTAATCACAGACAATGCAAAAAATTGTAGGAGTGCAGGTGCTTTGGTTGTGGGCCGATATGAGCACTTTTTTGGGACACCATGCATCGTACACTCCTTCAGCTTGGTGAAGCGACAAATTGGCACTCAAATATCGTGGCCGAAAAAAATATATGAAAAAGGGGAGGAGATCCAGATGTTTGTGACGAACCACCAAATGTCACAATCAATATTCAGAACTTTCTCAAAATTGGAGTTGTTGAAGGTAATTACTAAATTTAATTTATTCATTTCATTTTAATAAAATTTATGTTATGTTCAAATATCAATTTGTATATAAATTTGCTTAATATTTATTGACATATTGTTATTAACTTACTTAGGTTGTTGAGACTCGATTTGCATCTCATACTATTGTTATGAGACAACTTCTCAAGGTGAGAGGCATTTAGGCAAATGGCTATTTCCAACCAATGGGGTGTATGTAAAGGCTTCACATTTAGAGAAGGCCAAAAAGGTCAAGACATTGATCTTGGATGATAGTTGGTGGGCTCATGCGCAATATGTATTGGAATTCACTAAGCCTATCATGACTATGCTCCGATTTGCCAATACATATGCACCTTGTTTGGGGGATGTCTATGATGGCATGGACACAATAGTAGAGAACGTAAAAATTCATCATCGTTGGGAAAACATGACCACCCCATTGCACCTCTTTGCATATGTACTATCTCCGAGGTACTAAAGAAAGAAAGTACTTTCTATGCCAGCGAGATTAGCACCATATAGAGATGAAGAAGTTGCTAATGGGTACAAGAAATCTTTTGAAAGACTTCCCAAATGAAGAAATGCAGAAAGATGTCATACTCCAACTATTAATGACCAATACAATATGGAAGTTGTCACATGGTGGTATCTCCAAGGTCAACCATTTGGGTTCCTACAACCTCTTGCAATCAAGATCCTCTCAGAAGTGAGTTTATTTCGTTTTTTTTTACCACTTGTATTCTACAATTTAGTATTTAACATTCTCTAATTTACTTTGCATTTTTACTTTTATTTTTATCAAAATTATCCAAGTTACAAGTACTTCTACCGCTGAACGGAATCGGAGTACATACTCCTTTATCCACTCAGTGTAACGTAACCGGTTGGGTTCAATAAAAGATGAAGACTTGGTTTATATTCATTCCAACTTATGTCTTGTGTAACAAGGATGGGGCAGTGAAGCTTTGGGATGTAGCCCCTGAGTGTGCCAACTTGGATGCAACCATTGCAGATCTTACTAGACTCACTACAGCTTATGATGATGATGATAACATCTCGACACATGGTGCATCTAGTGCAAGTGGGAACCACTTTGGGTTCAAATGATCCTGATCTTGTAGAAGTTGAAGATGAAGGTGATTTTGTTTTATAATCCTTATGATTACGATTGATGAATCATGAACATAGACATGTATGATATGGCTTATTTGAATATTTATGAACTATCAATTAGCATTTAAATATTTATCTATCAAACGATTTAATTTTGTATATTTCTTGAATTAAAAATTTATATATATTAATATATATATATATAAATATATAAACGTACCCAAACGTAACCTAAACCACAAAAAAAAATTCACGTATCCGCGTACCCAGTTCTCGTACCCGCATCTGCATCCGCACCCGAACCGATAACTTAGCAAATCAGTGGGTTGGTGAAGTTAGAACTTAATGAGGTTCTTACAGTGGTATCAGAGCGATTTCCTACCACCCTGTTTGAGTTTGATTAAAAAATTCATGGAGCTCACATAGTTGATTTTTGAGTAACCAGCACTCATAAGTTCAACTTATGTGCTACTACAGTATTGTCGCGAAATCTAGGGAAGAGATAGAATAGGATGCCATCACGATGGGGGAAAGATGTGAATAGGAAGCTCCTTGACTCCTTGAGGACTATAAGAATATGCCAGATTCCTTTAAAGCATAGTACTCTCTTAATAATTTTCTGAACTTTGTTGTTATCTTGAGGCCTGACAAGATTGAGCTGGTAAAGTACATTAGGAGGGTGTATAAGGAGGCAATCTCATCTAAAGGGAAAACATTCAATCATGGGCACAGTGTGAGCAGGTATGGTAGAGCTACTAAATCAGATCATGAAGGTGGTTCTACTTCCCAGATCCATGATCAGGTTACAGGAATTTCCATAATGAGGAGGAATGAAATGAGAAGACAAGGTCTATGCTTCACTTGAAAAGGATTTTGGGAGCCTAACCACCAATGCACAAATAATGAGATTAAGGAGACTTATACACGTGTTGATTTGCATTGCAGTAAAACTATTGAGCTTAATCATGATGTAGATGTGTTATTAAATTAAGAAAATGTTGGCACGCAAATTGGAAGCGTCAAAGATGAGGAATGAGCAGAGGATACAAGGTCTAATAGTTCTGATTTTTGTAGAAACAATCAAAATTCTTTGCACTATCATGACGTAACCGTCATTCCATGTGTGAAAGATGGATGTGTGGAGTTCCCTAGTGTTGACACTCAAGATTAAGGTGTTAGAAATGAAATATATGATGCAAATTCAAGCCACAACAAGTCTGATTTTGCAAATCAGATCTTGGAAAATAAATTAGAAAATTCATTGGTTAGCAATGAATCCCAGGATTGTGACGTGGATGGACATGCAGTTACATTTGGGATGGAAGCGTGTGAAGATACTATCATATCAGCAGCTTCTACCTTACCAGTTGAGCCATTTTTTGAGGCACATAGCAGCAATACCTTAGTTGTTGATGTGTGCACTAATGATAGCACACATGATGTTGCTTATCATGAGGTGAGTGATGTAGATACAGCCTCATATCATAGTGCAGATTTTGGGTCAGAACACTTGCATGGGATTCATTGGTTTTAAACTCCTCGTCATTTGGTTGGGCAACTTAAGGTTAATGATAGTATGATTGCCACAGCCATAGACAATTTTGATGTTGCTGGTTAGGTGTTGGCTACCTTTGTTTGGAGTACTCCTATGACGGATGAGCGCAGTGATAGTGGTCTTTTCTTAACAAAGTTCCATGCACTTCGAGAAGCCATTGGAATAACGAAACGTAAATATTTACAGTTATTGGCTGATAGAGACTATCTTCTCGAGTAGGATTGCACTTGCTATGATGCCTTGAAGGGAAAGGAGGAGGAGGTAGATTAGCTCACCCATGAGCTTGAGGTTACTATGGATTCATTTAAGAGAGCCCAGTTGGCCCCTTCGAGAGTCACAGTCACGATTGGAGGAGCTTACCTTGGAGTTGAATTTGGCACAGGCTTCATCAGCTACAAATACAGTACAGTCTTCTACAGTGGTAGTTGGTGATGATTTTATATCCACGAGTTGTGGAGATGGATGTCTTGAGGATGTGGCTACATCCATCACTGATACAGATGTAATAGTCTCAGAGGGGACGAAATATTTTAATTGAGAGAAGTGGAGAATCACTTGTTCCCTCAAGTTCTCCCAAGGTTAGTACTATGACAGATGATGCAGGTCAAATTGTTGATAGCTCTTGTGTGGCAGCAATGGATTCTCCAAAGTGTTGTGTTAGTACACGACATTACTTCATCATCTTCACAAGGGACTCGTAGAATGTCATCTGGTTGGGAGTATGGATCTCATGTAGATTTGTTTCCCTCTCCTGGAAGCAAATCTGTTACTTCATCCCATGCAGCTGATTTTGGACGTCAGCTTGTTGTGTTACAGAGTCAGAGAGATCATATGAGGGTTCTTGAAGAAAATGTTGATTCTACCTCATTGTTTTTACTGCACAGATTCGTTTATTGAGCACCTGCTTGAGAGTTTGCAGTTTTGAGTTGAGAGTCTGCAGTTTTGAGAGGGACCGTTTGGAGTCCCTGAAGATACTCTCATCCGAGGTTCATGCAGCATTCAACATTTGGTGGGAGTGATTGTAGATACTTTGACTACAATGCTTCCTCATAGAGATTTTGTGGTTGGGTTTGCAGAGAGGGTTACTAGAGGCCCTACCCAATAAGCTATTCGAGATCAAACACTAAGCCATCTTCTGATTCCACAGTTGTTAGTGATGAGCCATTGACCAAGGCTGGAGCTCTCTACCGTAACTACACAGTGAGGAGTGCTCATCATTTTTCATTTGATCCACATGTGGAGGAATTGATGATGCGTCAGTGTGGATTGGCTCCAAGATTATGCCATCCTTGGTGGGATAGATATTTACCATCTTCAGTAGATGGAATCAATAACTGCAAGTTGGTGAGGGACTACTTGCAAAGTCAGCACATCCATGGCAATTTAGTAGGGGATGGACATAGTGGTTGTGATACAAACACCTTTGGGAGTTCTTATCTCCACATAAGGGTTGGATTTCACATTCATGGGGGATAGGTAGAGTGTAGAGTGGGATTTGGCATAGTAGATGCTTCCAGAACCTCTTGCCTCCTTATGATGGATGGATGTGAGTTTCGTTTATTTTGGAATCCAAGTGGTGACAGGGTTAGGACTGCAAGTTGGATGGATCCCATTAGATTGCTTCACCATTTCCAGCATGGTGACATTGTGATCTGATTAATGCAACCGAAATCTAAGGATGTTCTTCTTGGCAGGCTTCTATTCAAGATTTGGGATCCAGGTATATATTGTTGGGCACTTTTCAGTATGCTGTGGGATCTTTCGTATGCATTGGGGTTTCAGTCTAATTCACTAGGGAGCATTGCAGTGTGTACATGGTGTGGATTACTTGCAGTTTCACTTTCGATCCTCATGTATATGTTTGTTTCAGATGCACAGTTTCAGTGCGCAAAGTTTGGACAGTTGGTTTGTTGTTTATCTTTGCGTAGTTTTGGTGATGTTGGTGTTGCAACAGTTGTGTTTCAGTGTGGGACATTTCATAGTCTTCCTTTGGACTTCCAATGTAGTGGAGTTTCTTTGCGGTCGTGATTGCTTGGGGAAAAGCAATCTAAGGGAGGGTTGATCGTAATGTCCACATTTCGCAAGGATCAAAGTTTGTTTGGATTAGCCTAATTTTGGCCATCGTAGTCTAAGGTTGATGGTTAGAGGGTCCCAGTTAGCAAAACGGGAGGATCATTACCTTCCGGAATACACAAGTATTCAGGATTGCTCTTTGTTTGGTTCAGTTTAGTACACTTCGATTTATAGTAAGCCATTTATCCAGAATTTCTATATTTGACAAGACACCTGGACCAGCCTTGGTATAAGCCTTCCTAACAATCATGGAAGGCTTCTTAATGTTATGGTAAATCGATGTTGTTGTAGTTGTATTAAACAGAGGAGATGAAATCTCCTTATATAGATTTACAAAGACGATCTTTCTAAAAGAAGCAATCATGAACAAAAGACGAAAATAGAAACTACTTAATAAACTAATGACTAACAAAGATGACCATTAAAGAAACATTATAATATTCTAATACCCTCCCTTAATGGTCATCGACTAACTGTTGTCTTTTGCTCACAAAATCTTCAAAAGAAGATTTTGCTCTTGCTGAGACCCTCCCTGGATCTGCAAAATGTTAATGACCAAGAAGCCAAAATCCATCCAGAAAAAATAAAGAAGGCTGTACCCTTCTTCATAATGCTCTACAACGAGAGACAAGAGCCTGCCACTGCTCTGGTACCATAATTTGAAGAAAGGAACACCTGTCATGAAATCCCACTCAAACTTCGCGTATTACAAAAACCAGAAACTATTTTTGAGGAGAAAATCGACGAAAACCCAACACAATTTTTGAGGTGAAAATTTGATGAAAACCCAACACAAAATTTGAGACGCGGATCAGAACACAAAACTTCGTTTATGAAGAAAAATGGTAAAACCCTTTTACAAAACAATTTTAAGGCAAAAAATCACACAAAAACCCACAAATTTTTATGAAGAAAAATTATAAAACACACCCACAAATTTTCCAAGGACAAAAACTTAGAAAACCCAACAGATAATTTTTGAGGAAAAATTTATTAAAACCCAATAGATAATTTTTGATGAAAAAGTTATTAAAACAAATCAGAGAAACTTTCATGCGGCAAAACACAAGACTTCGCATGGTAAAACTGCACATGCAAGAACATGCAACTCACAAAAAGCACATGCAAGTACCTGCAACCCTCGAAAATCAGAGACTTTTGCTCAAACCAAGAAATCGCATGATCAAATCCCTCAACCAGGCTTGTGATTTTCAGCAAAAATCTTCAAAGAAGAAACACAAAATTTTCATAAAATACCTCAAACGAATTTTATTTTAAAAAATCAAAAAACAAAATTCTGGAAAAAAATTCTACATCAGAAGAGGCTCAAATTTTTCTTAAAAAATTCCATATCAGAAGAGGCTTGATTTTTTCTTAAAAATTCACCAAATTTTCTGAAATCCCATCGCCCGCTTTGATACCATGTTATGGTAAATCAATGTTGTAGTTGTATTAAGCAGAGCAGATGAAAGCTCCTTAAATAGATTTACAAAGACAATGTTTCAAAAAGAAACAATTATGAAATAAAGACGAAAATAGAAACTACCTCATAAACTAAAGACTAACTAATATGACCATTAAAGAAACATTATAATATTCTAATACTTAATGCTCAGTTTGCATATGACATGGCTCATTTTGTGGAAATGAGTAAGAGTAATTTTCATAATGTTTTGAACAGATTAGATCTTTTTTGCAAGGCATCTGGTGCTAAATTTCAAGTATGATGACATCAATCAAATTGTTGAACATTTAGGTACCCCCTTTGCTATCTGTCCTGCCCTAGAAAAAATGTAGGAATAGTTGTATTGAAAGTGGAAAAAAAGCATCAGAAATGGAAAACCCATTTGTTGTCCCTATATGGGAGAATACAAGTCGTCCAAAAGCTTCTATCATCTCATGTTGTCTTCTTCTCTTCTACTTAGATTTTCGCTAATTGTCAATTCAATAAATCGCAAAAGATCTTGAGGGATTTCCTTTAGTCAGATGGTATGAGTAAGGGTAAAAGGCATCCACTCATTTACCCAATAACTTTGGTGGATTGGGTATCAAAGAACTCAGGACTCGAGGGATTGTTTTGGCAGTTAAGTTGATCATCAAGGCCTGTAAAGGGGATAAGCCTTGGAAGTGGCTTGTTAGAAATAACATGTCCATCTCTAAGCCTAAGAAAGGAAAATATTGGAGTAAATTGCACTTTCTAGATATCATGTTTGGGATCTTTCAAACAAAATCCTTTGGATCTCCAATATTCAATACCTTATGGAAGGCTTGCAAAATGTGCATCATTTACTACAAAACAATGAGGTTCCCTATTATGTGCAAGGCCCTATGTTGGTAAACTACTTTTCCTTTGATTGTTGAGTCTGATGTATCAATACTATTTCCTAGAAAGATGGTTTGCATTTGATCAAATCACTGCCAAAAAACTTTATTACCTACTAACTAATACGAGGGTTGTACCTGTTTGGTTAAATAAATGTAGGCAATTAAATTAGTCTAAGAATGTTTGGTCTGCTAGAGTGCCTATCTGGTGGTTGTTGTTGCTTGAAAAACTTGTTAGCCATGAACTTGTTGTGCATGGTCTGCCAATTCACAATTGTGACTTGTGTAATACCTCTAAGTCATTTGAACACTCGCTTTCTGAATGTCAATGGTTATACTCTGTGGTCTTTATTTTTAGGTAACTGTTTTGCGTGAATCATAAGGATGGCTTTGCTTAGAATGAAAAACTTGTTGGTTATATCAAAGCTTTTGTTTACCCTCGCGGGGCAACAGAGATTATTTGCATACAGAAGGTAAAGTACTTACCTGAGAATGTATAGAGAACATAATAGCATTATATTCATAGATTGATCACCATGTACAAAGGTATTTTTCCATATCATAATCAGCAAATCCTTGCTGGAAGAGAGAAATGCATACATACAGTGTCCTAGCGGATGCGAGCGAACCATCGCATCCATGTAACTCCCTCGGACGAACCAACAGTTAAACTACCCATTTACCTGACAACATCATCCCCCCAAAAAGAAAGTCGTCTCCGGACGACAACATACAAAATGTTCGGGATGGTACCAACACTAAGGGAATGATATGAAATACAAAATGCACGACTAAGGGGGCTTAGGAAGCGTCCTTGAAGAGGCTGGGTGTCCCGCAGAAGAAAAGGCCAACTGCATCAAAGAAGATCCCAACTGAGAACGCAACTCATACACCTGTGTCATCCTTGCCGCCAACTTCTATTTCGTGACTCACTGAAGTTCGAGTGCAGATTTTACCATCACTGCAGCCTCCTGAAGATCCTTCTGCTGCTCCTCGACCTCCTTCTAGGCTCAGACTAAACTAGCCTCCACGCTCTGTCTATCGAAGGTGGCTAATGTGAACCTCTGCTCAAATGTCTGTCTCCTTCGCCAGTTTATCTTCCAAGGCCATTCGTGATGCCTTCTCAGCTTCTAGCGCTTGTGTCTGCTAAGCTAAGTCTCACTCCACTACTGCCAATCTGGTGGCTAGCTCCTCCCGAGCTCTCTCCGAATCCACCAATGCAGTCTCTTGGCTAGCCGAGACATACTCTGAGTGTCACAACACATAGTATCTTTCGCGCAAGGCCTTCTCTATCTGGCGAATGAGGGCCTGTACCTCACTCTCGGTCACTAGTGCAGGAAGAGACCATGTCGTCACCATATCAGGTGTCTCCTCAGCAGGCCACAACCCCTGCTCAAAACACGTTGCAAAAGCAGTCGGGCACTCGTGCTGTACAAAAGTCAAAAGACGACGCAATGCTGAAGTCACTTCCTTCAAGACCCGAGCCTCTGCTATGTCTACCATCCGACGCCCCTGTGCTACCAAGTTAGCCAATGATGCCTCAACTTCCTCTTCTTCAGGCTGCATCCCTGTGTCGCCCAAGTGCACCACCGTATCCTCCACCAGGATCTTCTCAGTGTCATGCACTGTCCTGCCTAGCTCTCCTACATTGCCCTCCTCCATAGGCACATGCTCCAGGCCTCTAGTGGTATCCTCACCCTATGGGTTGACGATCTCCAAGTCCTTCGCCACCTCGACCTCCAAATCCTTTGCCTCCTGAGGCTCCTCCCGTCAGGGAGATAGGATTGCCACCCCTGTCGACTCTGTGATTGTCATGGCAAACTTCTTCTGTAGCCAAGAACTCATAGTTTTCTTCAAGGGACCTCCTGGAGGTGATGGATCCTCCAAGAGATTGTTGTCCACGGTGACTAAGGCGTCAGCTCCAACTACCTCCAACCGAACCTGACCCGGTGCAATATGGCGTTATTCTGCATCCAAGGCCATGCCTCCTTCTGCTAAGGCTACGACCGTCGAAGGTATTCCAGGCATCTCCGGGGTGCTCTCCTATGGTACTATCTCGGTCTCAGTAGGCTCAGTCACCATGGGAACTCTGCCCGTCGTGACTACAATGGGATTCATATCAATGGGCGCCCTAACTTGAGCAAATGTCGGGGTTGGGCCATGCTAGTAACAGGGGCAAAATGCGTTGTACTAGATAGCATGGGTTGTGCAAACAATAATGGAGGTGCTGAAATTACCTCTACTTCTTCATTTTCATCACCCTCCGTAGCACTCTCGCCTTCAGACAACTCCTGACATCCGCTATCGGTATCCCCGTACTCCCAACTGGCATCCAACTCTTGCCTGGCCCTTTTCTGGCCGGTTGTTATCTTCTGGCCACCGGGTGTATCAAAGTGTTGCCATCTCATAATGGGGGGCTCACCTGGAGCTAAAGGGCCCACCTTGACCTCCTTCGACAAGATGTTGGGTGGAATCTATCTGGCAACAACATCCAACCGCAGCCCGATCGCATAGTGCAACTTATAGAATGTCCTGTGCTGAAGAGTCATAAATGCATACATTCGCTCTGTAAATACAGTACCCCAATCATACATCCTACCGCCCAATAGGTGGCTCATAAGAGCAACCTATGGAAAGGAGATATCAGATGCGCGGCTGGATCCTGTTTATCGGCTCTTCACCACATCCATGAAGCATCTCCAATGTTCGTCCAGAATGAATGTCTTCTTCATCCCTCAATTGTGTGACGACTTCCGAAGGGACTCCTTTTCCACGGCACTGAGGTCTTCGCTACAAACTAGCCTAATATAAAAATCTTTATTATCCTGGTCCATTTTCTACGACTTCAATTCAACCTTAACTCCTTTGGCTGGAAACCCAAACACTCTTCGGAATTCTAGTGTTGTAAAGGAAACCGTTACCAAGCGGTTAACGTAGGTGAGGGTGCTCTGCTTGGAGAAGTTGTCGAAGGATTCAACCATTGCCCGTAATGGACCTTCAAAATCCTTAATACAAAAGATGGGCATTTGAATAACTCATTGTACCTGTGCCTTCTGTAAGTTGTCTTTGACAAGTAGATTATCTGGAGTATCAGCGCTTTCATACCACCACCTTTGGCAGTCCAAGACGTTCAGGCCTTCAAAGGTGATTGTTTGGGCCGTGATGTAATCCATCTGAGAACCCGCAGACGCCATCTGTTGTCTTTGTATTTTCGGTCTTATCCTCTTTCCCACACTAGAGCTACCTGCAACTCACACTCTAGAAGGTAATGTTTGTACATTTCTATTCACGCTCGGTCCACTGCTACCAGAGTCATCCTCCAAATTTTTCCTCCAAATTCGTTTTCCTGCTGAATTCACAACGGTTTCTTCTTTGTCGTTGTGTAAAATAAAAATAACTGCTATTGAATCCCTAACTGTCTGACGGACAGGTGTGCTTGAGCAAGACTTCTTCTTTCCCTTTCTCCCATACAGTCTTAGATTTTTTTTTCTCAGTAAGCAGAACTGTATCCCTAACACATGATGTACGGCATTAAGTATTAGCAGCTTCCGTACAAAATACTTACATTGTTGCGGTTGAACTTTCTATGGTCACGCTAGTCTAGTCCTTCGTACGACCCTACATATGTTTCCCTCACAATCCCTGCGTGTTCAGCGATCGTATAGTTGCTCTACCGTCATGCTTACCTCGGGCCATACGATCAACCTTCTTCGACTGAATGAAAAAAAATCTTGTCATACGATATGGTTTTCCTTTGCTGTTTGTGCATACAAAAATGGCAGCGATTTTCGTACGGTGTTTAATAGCTTAGTGGTTTACCGCACGGTCTTCATTTTGGCCGCTTCTTTTTTTCCGTTTTCCCTATGGCCTTTTAATAAATATTTTTTATTAGTTTTAAATTTTTTCGAAATTTTTCATCCGTATGGTGCTTTACGGACTTTTTTTAAAAACTTTCTTCTTTTTTTATACATATTTCTAAATTGCGTACCTTTGGCTGCCTGGTTCTGCAACGCTGTCTCGCCTTTTATGGTATATTTTTAGCTTTGACCCATTGACTGCGTCCAGAATCGCCTGGTCGTCAAGCGTTCATAACTTCACCGCCCCATTCGCTACAACTTCCCGAATTTTATATGGGCCTACCCACGTTACTTTGAATTTGCCAAGTTTAATTTTAGTTCGCCCATTAAACTTTAATACCAACTGACCGAGCATAAACTTCATCCAACGAAGATGTTTGTCGTGCCACAGTTTCCTTCGTTGTTGCGCTTCATTCATTGCCCACTGCATCATTGCTCTTTTCTTATCTAGCTTATTCAAGGTATAAAGTCTCTCCCTCAGACTCTCCATGTCACCACGTTTGTTATCAATGGCTATCCGCAGGCTAGGAACCATGAATTTTGCGGGTACCACTGCCTCCTGTCCGTACATCAGTTGGAAGGGTGTCTTCCCGGTGTTCACTTTGTATGAGGTACAGTAGGCCCACAACGCCGAAGGCAACTTTTCCTCCCAATCTTCCCCTTCAACTCCATAAGACTTATAGATAACTCCCACCAAAATTTTATTAGTTGCCTCGGCCTAGCCATTCGCCTGAGGATAATATGGACTCGACAACGTATGGAAAATTTTTAATTCAGTGGTTAGGAGCTTAATGATATGATTGACAAAATGCCCACCTCTGTCACTCGTCAATTGAATTGGAATGCCATACCTCGTTATTATTTGTTCGTAGATGAACTTTGCAGTGCTTAGTGTTGAGTTATATGTTAAGGCGCGTGGTTGAACCCATTTTGTTAAATATTCAATGGCCTCCACAATATATCGGCATCGTCAAGCACGATTGGCCTTTAAGGGTCTGACGAAGTCCAGCCCCCATCTTTCGAATAGCTCCTGCGCATGGGAAGGATTGAAAGGCATAAAATCCCGCTTGAGGGATTTCCCTGCTCGCTGACAAGTATCACATCTGACTACCCATTCTCGAGCATCGTTGTAAAATGTTGGCCACCATAAGCCGGCTAAGAGCACCTTCCCTGTTGTCGCATCAGGAGCCATGTGTCCTCCCGCTAGTCCTTCGTGGGCTTCCCTCAACACACTTGGTACCTCGTCCTCCATCACGCATCATCTCAGTACTTGGTCTGGACCCATTTTATACAACAATCCGTTGATTAGTTGGAAAGTCCTGCTCCTGAGGACCGACTTCCTCCGCTCTCCTGGAGGCATGTCCCGGGAAAACTGAGTTGTGGACAAATATTCCCCTATACTTGTATACCACTTAGGGAGTATGGCAATATGGAATAGGTATGCGTCTGGGAAGTTGTCATTTACTCCAACAGATGGCACGCCAGACTTGATTCGTGACAATTGGTCGGCGATCACGTGGCTACGTACTGGCCGTACGACAATCTTAAATGTGAACTCCTGAAGTAAGAGGAGCCATCGACTCGCCCTTCCCTGAATAATAGGTTTGTTGACCAGGTACATGAGAGCCTGGTGGTCCACATAAAAGGTAAATGGCGTTGCTAGTAAATAGTGTTTGAATTTCTAGACAGAATAGACCATTCCAAGGGCCTCCATTTCTGTGGTGTTGTAATTCTTCTCAGCATTCGACAACTTGCTTGCGAAATATATGGGGTGATTTAGTCCGTGCCCTCCTTCCTGAGCCAAGGTGGCTCCAATGGCATAATTTGATGCGTCCATGTGCACATGAAATTCTTTGTCCCAATTAGGGAATGCAAGAATAGGAGCACCCAACAATCTTGTTTTCAAATCTTCGAAGGTTTCCTCTTGCTCCTTCCAAGCGTACGACTCTCCCTTCCTCGTGAGCCTATCTATGGGATATGAAATTCTTGATGAATCAACAGTAGTATCCGATAAAGCCTAGGAAAGATTTGAGGCCAGTCACGTCCGTAGGAGCCTCCATCTCGACTATTACCCTTACCTTGTTGGGGTCTTCTTTTAATCCCTCTTTACATACTATGTGCCCGAGCAACTTACCTTGTGGCACCATAAACCGACACTTCTTTGGGTTAAGTGCCAGACGGACTCGCCGACACCATTCCATGCACTACCCCAAAGCCACAATGTGCTTGTCCTGCCCGCTGAATATGGACCAATCGTCCAAGAATGCTTTAAAGTTCCCAGTCGACATCTTGTCAAAGATATATAAGATAATCCGCTAGAAGGTCGACGGTTCATTGCAAAGGCTGAAGGGCATTCTATTGTATGCATATACACCATCCTCCACTACAAAGGTTGTTTTCAGTTTGTCTTCCTCCGCAATGGATATCTAGTTATATCCGGAAAATCCATCCATGAATGAATAGATCTTGTGGCCGGCTACTTCCTCCAATATACTATTAGTGAACAAAATGGGAAATGGGTCCTTAATTGTCACTACGTTGAGGCATTGGAAATCTACGCAAATGGGAATCTGATTGGCTTCCTTCTTTAAGGAAATCACAATGGGGAAAACCCACTCACTTGTGTCAACCCAAAAGATGATACCCGCTTCCAACATCCGTTCAATTTCAACCTCCACCCTTGCAGCATAATTCTTGTTCATCCTATACGGCCTCTTTCGTACAAGTTGGGCTCCAGAAACCAGAGGAATCCGGTGCACGCATAACTTCGGTGGTACACCCTTCAGATCCTTGTAAGTCGAGGCGAACACGTCCTTGTACAGTAAAGAGTTTTAATGTCGTTGTCTTTAATGCTAGGTTCCAGTCATCCCCCATCAGGATGATTTTTGGCTTCTGCTCATCTCCAAGAGTAATCTCCTTCAGCTTCGCTTCTTTGTATCGAATCAGTTCATCTTTGGAGAACTCATGGGCAGGACTCTCCTCTATTCAAGCTTCTCCTTCTTTGTATTTCCGAGGGAACTCGTTCGGATCTTCCTCGATCTGCAGCATATTACAAGACGGAGGGAATAGTTCATAGTCACTCATTTGCCAATGAAATAGGTCATCCATAGAGTTTGTATCATCCCCCAATTCTAGTACCCCTTTGTCATTGGGCTCCATACTGTCTTTCCCTTCATCTACTCCGTTGTCGGATTCGGAGTCTGAGGAAGATGCCATTTCCTCTCCTACCATCTACGTCCTGAGGTCGACCATTAACTTTCTCCCCCCTTCTCGAATTATAAAGTGTTTTTCTTCCAGTTGTGAGTTGCTCAACCACCAGCCACCCTCTCCCTAGGATGGCGTCGTACCCATTCCGCTTCATAGGAATCACTACAAAGTCCAAGGTAAACGGCTATGTGTCGATGGTTACTTGTTGTGCCATCAGGGTTCCGAGGGGTTTGATGCCATGTTGGCCAACCCCTAATAAGTTCAAGGTCAGCGGCCACAGCGTCGATTTTCCGAGACTCTTCCAAGTGTCCTCGAGTAGAACGTTCACCCTTGATCCACCATCGACAAATTGTGTTAGTGAGAATGGTACCCAAGATACCCATCTCGACTACTGTAGGGTTTCGCCCATTATTTATAGCCAGTGTCATTGGGTCCTCTGCGAAACCGCCAGGAACCTCCGTTTGTTCCAATGTACTTGTTGGGATGGTTTGATTGTTAAACAGAGCTGTTTTTAGATGCGGGATTGTTCTTAGTAGGTCCTTGACTTTCACCGATATCTCCAATTGCATTATCTGCCTCAGGATGTTTATTTCTATCGTGGCTCAAGTAGAAGTGACGAAGGTATCCTTTAGGTCCCTTCCGGCTTGCAATTCCCTCTCAATCTCCGCCTTCACCTCAAGTACTCTTTGTTTCTCCATACAAGGGTTAAGTTGAGTGGCCTTCTTTGCTTGTGCTCGTGTAATTGCCAAGATGTCTTCCTCTGTATCTCTTCTTTCCAATTCAATGTAGTTGCAACCAGGCTTCGGGCAGTTGACCTCCTTGTGGTCCCCCGGTCCACACCACCTACACAGTTTTTGTGGAGGAGTTTCCTCCTGGCAATCGCGGGCAAAGTGTCCCCATTGGTTGCAATTTTTGCATTGTATCATTGGCCTTCCCTTTGCATCATACTGGATCCGAGGGCAGTTGTTGTTATTGTTATTCCCTCTGCCTCCCCGTCGGTTATTTTTGTAGCCGTCGGATGATGCAGTATTATTATTATTATGTTGACCGTCAATTCCAGATGTGGAAGGTTGCTCCTGCGTGAACAACACTCGTTGATTCCTGGCCCTCAGGTTATAGGGGTATTCTTTGGTGGAATTTCCCGCAATATGGCAGATGTCGCAAACGGATTTCTTTATGCAAGAACTTTCGTGTGTCCAGCTTCCTTGCAGTCCGTACACCACACCTCATCCTCCTCAGTTTTGATCGATCCTCCTTTCGTTGCCTTAAGCTCCTTCATCATCCTCTGGAGGTCTTTTTGTAAAGCATGTACTTTCATACTTCATCCATCCTCACTACTTTCCTCCAAGGACTCATCATCCTAGGACTTAGTTTTCTTGGAGGTCTTGTATTCGCTCTCCAGATCCATTGCACAGTTATATGCATTATCGTACGATGACGAAGTAGGATCTTCATTTTCTTTCGGAGGGAAGTCTTGAGTCCTTCGACGAACCCTCGCTTCTTTAGTTCGTCCACACCCGTAGGCTCTAACAGACTCATTCTTCGCCTATTTTGTGTTGTAGATCTCGGCAAGGATCTCGTTGTCATCTCTTAGCAACTTAAATTCCGTTTGGAACTCTTTCCTCACACCCCCCCATGTCGTCAAACCAGTTTTATCCACATCAGAGTACCAGTCAATAGCCCCTTCCCTTAATGTGGCAGGAAACTGCCTAACTCACTCATCCTGATCGGTGACTCTATTGGCGGTCCCTATGGTTTCACAGGTTCGGCAATGGGGGACAAGATCCTCCTTCGCATGGCTTGTGAACTTGGACAACTTCTATTTATTCGAGGCTATTAGGAATCTGTTGTTGCGACGATTGTACCCCCTGTGGTTGCATAGCTGGGGGTTGTGTCTGTCCACCTAGGTTGTCGGTATTGCACTGTGATGTGACGATTACCAAGTTTCGACTACCAGATTGTCTTCCTACGTTCGGTGTCCGAGGGTCAAACAGAGTGTCTTGGCTGTCCGGCACTTGTGCCTCATCGGCACCTCCAATCACGCTCGGTCCTTCACTCCTGCTTTTCGTTCCCTTCGTCCTTGGTGTCAAGGACAGGTTCTGAAACTCTTCCCGTGTTTCCTTGATCAAATTCAACCTTTGTCGTGTTTCCTCAAGTAACTCTTCACCACTCCTTACCCGTTGGTGCTCTAGCGAACGGTAGTGTGTTCTCCTTCGGTTGTCACACCTCCCGTGACTCCCCCATGGTTACCTTCGGTACCACCTCCGTGGTCCCCTTCCGTTAACCCTTTGGCAGGTTGTTCGAACCGTAGTTGACATTCTATTTGTTGAGCAAGGATTAGAGCTTCATTTGTAGCCTCCAAGGCATTCGGTTGTTCTTTTTTATCCCTATCTTTATTTAAGAGATTGGGCATCAATCATATTAAAAAATAACACAGAACACTTTTTATTTATTCATGTTTCCTTACAACAGATCAACTGTGTGATCTTATTATTATGGATTTTATTGTGTTCCTTTTATTCCTTCGTCGGGCTTAAAGCTCATGGGTTCGTTCTTCATCGATTGCCATCGCGCTCTTCTTCCTCACGGCGATTGTTTTCGGCGAAGTTCCTCAGGATTCGTTGTCGGCGTTGTTCACGCTCTACGTCCTCCCTTCGGTTCCTCTGGGAAATGGTTGCCTGCGCCAACATACCGGGTAATTGATGCAACAGCCTATTTGCATTGGGGCTGATGTTCAGTGCGTCCCACACAGTGACTTCGGCAACTTCTCGTACGGCTTCCCTTCGTATGAACGTTTCAATGGCTGCCTAAAATAGAATGCAAAAGTCTATTGTCAGAGCATGCTCCCCTTCAAAAAGTTCTATAATTCCTTCCTCATTGGTTCTCGCATTGATATTCTCTTCAAATGGTAGTCCCGTTTAACCATACATTCCGTCACTTCCAGATTCGGTTGCCAACGGCGCCAAATGTTTACCCTCGTGGGGTAACAAAGATTATTTGCATACAGAAGGTAAAGTACTTTAATTGAGAATGTAGAGAGAACATAACAGCATTATATTCATAGATTGATCACCATGTACAAAGGTATTTTTGCGTATCACAATCAACACATCCTTGCTGAAAAAGAGAAATGCATACATATAGTGTCGAAGCGGATGCGAGGCAAACCGTCGCATCCGTGTAACTCCCTCGAACGGACCAACCGTTTAACTACCCATTTACCCGACAACAACTTTTTCTGCTGAACTAAATGTTTTATGGCTTATTTTAACTGATGAAATTCTGTGGACTATCTGGAAAAAGAGGAACGACAAATTATCCCAAGCCAAGAGGAGATGCCTTACTGAGTTCAATATAAAACTTACATTCTTTAACATTGCTTTGCATGTTTCTGCTGCTATGAGATCCCTAGAGACAGATACATGATTCTTCTCAAAGAGGGTCTTAATATTGTGTACAAAACAAAGATTACGAATGCCCCTTCTTCCCACAAGGGAGAGACAAGTTGAATGAAGAGGAGTTGGCGCTGTTGTCGGGAATAATGTAATTAATGTTGTCGTTGGGAATTAGTTAGTGACCGGAGGCTAGGGAGTTGGCACACAATTACCAACCGTCACGTCCCTTCGGTCCTTTATATTCTTGTACTACCTTTAGGTAAGAGATCATGTTATGAAAAAGCTATATTATTGTAACCGTTGCGGATGAATGAATAGAAGAATTGTCCTTTGCTTTATCTCTATCATGTTTTGTGCAATCACTTTTGTAGGTAACTAAGTTTACCCTAGGAGGCAAAAGATTTGGCGCCACTGCCAACCAAATCTGGCATGTGATGGAGGAATGAATGGTTAAATGGGATTACCATTTGAGGAGAATATCAGTGTGAGAACCAATGAGGATGGAATCACAAAAATTTTTGAAGGGGAGCATGCTCTGACAATAGACTTCCGCATTCTATTTCAGGTGGCCATTGAAACATTCGTACGAAGAGAAGCCGTACGAGAAGAAGTGGCCTAAGACATTGTGTAGGACGCACTAAACGTCAACCCCGCAACAAATAGGTTGTTGCATCAACTACCTCGTTTGTTGGCGCAGGCAACTATCGCTCAAAGGAACCGAAGGGAAGAAGTGGAGCGTGAACAGCGCCGACAACAAAACCTGAGGAACTTTGCCGAAAACAGTCATCGGGAGGAGGAAGAGCGCAATGGCAATCGATGAAGAATGAACCCATGAGCTTTAAGCCCCATGAACTTTGCCGAAAACAGTCATCGGGAGGAGGAACTTTGCCTCCCTTTTAGTGGACTCCAGAGGTAACAGTTTGGGTAGGAGTATGTAAGCAGGAGGGGCGTCTTCCAGTATGATGGGTCGCTCTAGCGCTTACCTGGCACATTGGTTCCTTGCACCGGTGAGACAGGGGACCATCGATTCAGTCCTCTGTGAGAGGATATCCATGTTGACAGAGGGGAGTTGGATTGTGCTGGAGGTAAACAGAGTACACGGGTGTTGGCAGAGGACGGAGGCCCTCAAGTTGAGGCCACGGTTCAGCTAGATGCAGGAGAGCCGACAGATTATCGTTTGGGGGAGGATTTGGAGACCTATTTGGACTCTCTAATAGTTGTGGTGGATAGGGGCAAGCAGCTGTTGTTGGAGACACGACGTACGGAGGAGGCCAGAGAGGAGGCTACAGTGGTCGCGGAGAGATCTCGGGAGGAGATGGCTACCCAACTTGCCACTTAGCAGACTAGTTGGCAGACAGAGCGGGCAGCTCTTTTGGCACAGCTAGAGGCCGCCAGAGCTGGTAAAGGTAAAGTTGAGGCCCAGTTAGCAGAGGTCCAGGAGGTATGCAGTCACAAGGAGACTGAACTGCAGGAGGTGACCCTCATGCTCAAGGAAGCAGTCGAGACCAACTCCCAAATACAGGCGGATTTGGATATCTGTACTCAGCAGGTATACCAGTTGCGGAGGAAAGTGAACCCTTCTGCGTCTCAGCCGTCAATTCCAGGGATCCCCCTTCTACTTCCTCTTAGTTGATTCCTTTCGTGTTTTGTAATCGGCATTATTCCATTTTGTTGTTAAGTTGTCGAAGATGACTTGTCTTTTTGGGGGGAATGATGTTGTCGAGAATAATGTAATTAATGTTGTCGTTGGGAATTAGTTAGTGACCAAAGGCTAGGGAGTTGGCGCACGGTTACCAACCGTCGCGTCCCTTCGGTCCTTTATATTCTTGTACTACCTTCGGGTAACAGATCATGTTATGAAAAAGCTGCACTATTGTAACCGTTGCGGATGAATGAATAGAAGAATTGTCCTTTGCTTTATCTCTATCATGTTATGTGCAATCACTTTTGTAGGTAACTAAGTTTACCCTAGGAGGCAAGCAGACACTGCTGAAAGATTGTATGGAAAGAAAGAATATCACTAAGCCTCCGGAGACTGATAAGCCTAGACCAAACACAAGAGAAAGAATTTACTATCAGCCCATGGTAAAAGATATTGATCCTAAGGATGAGATAGATCCTCCAATTGGAGTGTGATTATGCTGAAACCAGTTCAAATGCTAAAGGATTGTGGGAATGATCATGTTATGTAATAGTCTTTTTGAGATAAAATGATATCCATTATGATGGCTTAGTAGATTACAGTCCGTAACTTTTGTAAGGGGGTTATTCTTATGGACTGATGGAGCACAACTCCTCAGAATGTAATCTATTTTGCACCCGATATCTAATATAAAAATAAATAATAAATGCATAATTTTTTGAGAGGAAACCAAATATTCTAATTCTTGTGTGGCATAAGACATTTTTGGACTTACCAAAAACAAATATCCTCATTTTTCCATGAATCCACAACAAAACGATATGCTTTTACAAATCAAACCTCCCCATTATCGAGGCTTTTGGTCCCCAAAGACTGTACTGACATGATGTAACCATTTAATAAACTTCCATCTATTGTCATGTTTCAAGCCAAATACTATTGTTTCTCATACGTAAGCCATACTTGAGTCCTTGTTACCAATGGTCATCAATGTTGTTGATGTCTTTAGCTAAAATCTTTGCAAGACCAATTTGACCAAAAAATTAATAATATCTAAAAAACACATTTAATTGTGAATAACCAACAATATCAATCAGACCATGATATTAGATTTCTTACTGATACAATCATAGGTATCTAAGAGGATAAAAATTATTGATTCTTAAGCATCTTATCCAAAATTTCACATCACAGAATTATATGATGAAAAATCTTAAGTACCTCGGATGAAGCAATTCGTAACATCGTCAAGACTCACCCATGAGCACTTAGATTTACCCTCCTCTGCAACAAGGCGTGATGGACCCTAGTATTTCAAGAAAGGAATGTATCCAATAAGATTACAAATAGCTCCTTAAAAATAGTATTCTGAAAAGACATCAAAATAAAACAAAATTGCAGCAGACAATTAATTCAAACTGCATCAAAGCAACAATCTCAACATTATATTTGCACCAAAGTTTAAAAGAAAGAACCAAAACAACCCATGTGAGATTTACCACATCAAATTGTTTAACAAACCACTGATTTAGCTCCTTAGTGCAGGCCAAATCTTGCATCGTATAAGGATGAAAATCAGCATATGATAAGTATATGCCCTCCTCTGCAAATAACATTGAAATTATTCAAAGTCTTTATAACAATCCACTAAGAATGAGAATCATTAAATGAGATCTTACAACATTTCAAAAATGGAAATAAACCTCAAATTACTTAGACAAGCAATTTTCCAAGAGAATTATACAATATTTATATAATCCTAGTATTTTAAAAAATCAGAAAAAAAAAATTCTTATTTATGTGAGAACTTACCCATGTATTGCTTCATCACAGTTACAAGACTTGCTGAGAGTAATCATGTCCCAAGCTCAACTACTCAAAACAAACGCTAGAGATTCAAGCATCAGGTAACTGGCAAGTACCCATACGAAACTAAGCGCTTGTATTGTTTTTTATCATTAATCGGGATTTCCTTGTGACTATCAATGTCAACTGAATTTCTCCCTTGTCAAGTTAAAAAGTTGTCTAGTCAAGGTCTAGATTTTCAACTAACCATTCTTGCAAATTGCCCAAAGTTGAATCATTCTAAGTCTTAAGAGATGATGAAAAAGCTCCCTGCTGATGATGGCACTGACAGTGGAAAGAAGAGGTAGAGATGGTTAACACTAGGATCTGAAATTATCAAGATTGGCAAAACTCTCAATGAACTCCCCTGGCACTCTGTGTGTGTGGCAAAGACATGCTCAAGTGCCACCAATCAAAGAAGGTTAAGTGAAATGTCAAAATGGTACATTTTAGGCTTGCTTAAGACAACAAGAAATGGTGTTCAATGGTGTCAGGTCCACAAGTGATCATCATCCAACTCCAAAAGTAAGCAGAATCATGAGAAAAGATCATCCAAATGACGTCAAAGGCTAAAAACCTGGTAGAGAACTGGGGAAAGTGCACCTAATGAAAGAAAAAAAATAAGTCTAAGCAGCACAATGCTCACATGGATATGCGAACATAAAGTTTCACCCAGCCATCACAAAATGTGGCAAACACACAAGTTTAGCCAAGCTAATCAAGGTGGCTTGTCAAAGTCTCACTCTCAACACCTTTTTGAGGTGGCAAAGCCTTGAAAAATTTCTGCCCAGTTCTTGAAAATATTGCTCAAACCTTTCTAAGTTCTGCCCACAGAAAGAATAAATTAGCAAACAAGATCATAAAAGGTGCCAAGAATGAAGAGAAGAAACTGAAGTCACAAGGAGCGCTCTTTAGGTGGGGTTGCAGATAAAAAGTTCCCTTTGGTAAGCCAAAATATGGCAAATAAAACATGAAAGTTCCACCATAACTTTAAAGCAAAAAGAAAACAAAAAAAGCATGAAGCACTTATATATCAAGGATAATGCCCCTTCAAACTTGTCAAATAGTTCCATCTTCTATCCATAGCAGAAATATGACATATTTACCACAATATTGCAAGTTTGAAGACTGGTTTCAAATGCCCATAAGGATATTGTCCATCATTCAAATTCCAAGCTATTTGGTCCTGGTTAGATTTCAATATTGAAAAGTTTCAAGTTACTGCCATCATCGATAAGGTATTCAAATTTTTGTTAAAAAAGGGTTTCAAGTACAATGTATTGGCATACTATGAAACCTAGGGTTTCACGGAAATCCTTGAAAAGATCCCAGTGTTTCCAAGGTTGAGGGTGTTAAGTTCGGAAAACTACAGCATGACAGAGTGTCAATGGATCCATCATGATCAAAACTCATGTTTCACGTCATTAGTGGGTTCACGGTGAAGTGCTCATCAATTTCACATTTATGAAGTTTCAACAGCTTTCACAAGCTCCAAAAAAAATTCACAATATTCCAAACAATTCATCAATTTGCAAGTCGGTCATTTTCGATTTTGAAAAATACATAAGTGAAGAAAAATTCTACTTTTAAATTCACCATATTTCCAAAAATTTAATTAATTTGCAAGCCACACATTTTAGATTTTTGAAAATCACTCTAGTGAATAAAGTTTCTGTTTTTTAATTCACCATATTTCCGAAAATTTAATAAATTAGAAAGTCACTCATTCTAAATTTTTAAAAATAAAACTGAAATAAGTTTCGATTTTTCAACCACAATTGTATCTAGTAGCTATCAGCATCAACCAGTGAATATTTTGATGAGATAAAGATGAGCCTGTTATTAGGCTTTTATTTTATTAAATGTTTTACAATCAGTTTATTTTGAAGAGTTATATGTAATCATTTTCTACAATTCAGGATAGCATTGATCTGGAGCAGTTCTCTTTGGAAATATTTTATTTTTATTTATCCTTAAAATCTACCTCTTGATAGCTTATAATTAAATGCTTTGAGCACATAATTTGTAATGTAAGTGGGTGTTAAACTTATTCTACAAAAACTTTTGTTCAGAGTTATTCAATAATTTTACTTTATTTTTGTTTCAAAATAGTTATTCAATAACTGTTAAATCCATGTTTATAATTTTCAAAAGTAGATTGTTTTCAAGAAGGTTCCTAAGTCATCGGATGGAGAACTAGATTTAAGTCTACGGTCAGTGAGAGACTATTTCTTTCATGACATTGTGTGGCTTCACTTGTTTGATTCTTTCTTATTAATGTCAGACCCCTTTGGGTACATATTCTCTTATTATATCTTCGCTATACTTTCTCACTTTGCATATCCTTGTACTTCGTCCGTTACATCATCTCATATCTTGTCTATTTCCACACTTCCTTATCTTCTTCCATGTATCCCCACATTCCTCCTTATTGATTTTTGGGAATAATGCAAATTATTACCTTGTCATCACCCTTTTCATGTTGACCCGTATAATCATTTCTACCTACATATAAACAATATATGTTACTATATACCCTACTATTACACATTCTCATGTGGTTTCCTATTCTTAGTATTTTTATTATATTTATATACATCACCTCAGTTCTTATCCTACTCTGCTTTCATAGTCAGTTGAACCCTTACTCACTAACAAGTAGATCTTGTTTTGAGAAGATTTGTCACTGTTTGATTTAGCCAAAATTTGGCATTCATCTATGTTTTAAAGTTTTTCCTTCAAAATTATGTTGAAGTCAAATACTAGTCACTAATTAGAGCTTGGCCAATTAAAAGTTGAGTTGTTTATTTATGCTTGATAGTTTACATCCTTTGAATCTGAAAATCTCACTATAGGCTTAGATTGTAAAAAGTTTGGCATTTACATTTGGACAAATATTATACTCAATTAATTAAATACATTTACTAAATATGTCTAGTCAAAATTTGTATAGTGTGCACACTTGTAGACCATTGTAATTAGGCTGTAACCAAGGGGATTTGATTTGGTTAGGGCTCAGGGAAATTCCTGGAATGCCCCCATCATGAAGGCATTGTTCTAACAAAACAAATCGTAGCCTAAATAAATAATTTTCCTTAGACGATAAGCATAGGAATCATTGAGGCCAACTCGGAAAGGCAAAAAGGAAATGATTCCAAATTGGTTATTCATCAAATAAGGCCAACTAGATTAAATAATTTGAGGAAGCAATTACCAATCACCACCTCCAAGCAGTCCTTCATGACGAGTGGTAATCATTACAAAATGAAGGGATATGACTCCCTACACTAAGGAAGATATAGAAGGGGAAAAATCTAATTTGAGAGAGGCACCATTGAAAAACTAAGTTGTCGGTACATGCACAGGAGCCATGTTTGTGGGTACAGGCAAAAAAATTTTGGCCCTCCCGTACATGGGTTTGGAAACATGTGCACAAAAAAAATTAAAGAAATATACAAAATTGTAAAACTTAATACATTTGAAATTGTGATACTTCATCATTGATCAATGCCAAAATGATAGTGATAAATATTAAATGTCAATTGTATTAAAAGAATGTAATGTTTCTTTAATGGTCATCTTAATTACTTTAGGTAGTTTCAATTTCCAACTTATGTTTACATTAGTTTCTTTTAGAAACATCATAATGTAATTCCCTATAGATTTTACACTCCATTTTCATTATTCAATATACAATTACCATTATACGGTATCAAACCAAGTCAATGGGGTTTTATAAGATTTGGCAAAAATTTTAATAAAAATTCAAGGCTTTCCTCCTGGAATTCTTTCCAGAAATTTTTTGATTTTTTTATCATTGGAGATTTTTGGCAAATTTTTAATAACAAATTCGTGGGACGATTTACTTCTACATTTTCAAGCGTTTTTAGCTTGTTTTTTGTCTGCATTTTATTTCTTTTGGTTCGTTGTTCGTGGCTTTGGCTTCTAACCGCACGCTTGTTAATGTTTTCAAATTATCACAAGGAATATGCAATCTATAGAAGTCTTTCAAACACTAAGCACAAGATATAAATACGAAATCACAAAGGAGAGATAGTTCCCGGAAATCAGACTTCAAGTTCTCTAATGTGACTTCTATGGATGTTGAATTTAGCCCACTTGGAAACCCAGGAAGTGAGGAACCCAGGAAGAACCCGGATTCCATTCCAGAACCCTGGAGGAATCCAAGAGGAATCCGGGAGGATCCACAAGAATCCAGAAGAATCCGCCGGAATCCAAAATCTGGGTGTCCAAAAACAGGCCCACATTGACTTATATTTTTTATTTTTTTAATAAATAAAGTCAAACTAAACCTAATTTGACCCTTCTAAACCCTAATTCGACCCTTTTATGCTTGTGATTTAAATTTTCAGCATGTAATGACAATTTGAGACTTTTGCAAAGTATGAATATGATATAATCATATACTGACAATTATGGATTTATCATTTTATCATTATGTCATATGAGAATCACGCTACTAACTTCTTATTATTATCATTATATGTTTCAACTTTGAAGTTTTGAACTAATGATGAATGAGCATTGACATGTTAAATGTATGGAACCTATGAATATACATACATATATAAATTTATAATATATATATATATATATTATTTTTTTTCAAAAATGTCTATATATACCCGCGGAACCAAGATCCAACCCAACAAAAATTTTACCGAATCCCCGAACCCGAATCCGAACCAGAACCAGGATCGGCTACTTAGATTAAAATCAATCCTTAATAATAAATACAACCTTTTATATTTATTATTATTCTCCAACCGATTTTATCATAATTAAATATATCAATAATATATCCAATATATTAATTATTATTATTGCCACTTTGTCCAATGCGTTGATCTTTGTCGTAAAGGCCAAAATATTAACAATGCTCATTTATAAGCTCACAAAGGTTGTTTTCCTGCGTTGTGGCTCGCAATAAGAAGTTTTTTTGAGCTGTTTTTATTGGCATTTGCATCGTGTTTGGAGGGTCATTGTCTTTTGTTCACGTTTTGCGGGGCTTGCAAAGCCCACATTTTGCTGCACTAAGTGCATTTTCTGAGTGCATTTTTTTAAAGTTTTTGGACCCACGTTTTGGCGTTTCGGCACGAGTGAAGGGCTTTCTGTGCTCACGACCTCCTACAACAGAATTTTGCGATCCACATGTTTTTTTCATCTACAAATATCACGTTTTCCCGCAATTATTTTCCCTGTGACTTGTAGAGTTTGTGCATCAGCCTTTTCTACAGCTTTTCTGCCCACATGACCCATTCTACAGTTGCAAACTGTAGTTTTTTTAATTCTAAGCGTCTTTTTTGAACAACAGCTAGGATTTTCTGGCTTGTGGGTGTGAAATGAATGTTTTAAATTTTGGGCTTTTCACAACTTTTAGAAAAATTGGGGGTTTTGGTTTTGATTGATTTTTTGTATAAAAATCAGGGGTTTCTTGTTCAACTCAGCTCCTTGAAACAAGGGTTTTACCGTGGTTCCTTCAAAAACAAAGTTTTGTTGCCTGTGTGTGAGGACATGAAGGGTTTTCTAAATTTTATTTCCACAAAGGAAATCATGGTAGGTTGCATCCAAATTTTCACAATCGTGGGTTTTCGTTTCTTGCACAATTGTTTTACACAAAAATCGTGGAATCTTTCTCTCAAGAGGGTTTTGTTGTACCTTGCACACACGCCCCATTAAAAATAGGGACCCAAATCTTCTTCTAGGTCTTCGGGCTAGTTTACGTCCGTCTGTGTCAGTCATTCCTTGCTTGGAATGGTTTTGGTTGAAGTCTGCATTTTGTTTCTGCATATTGAAATATGGGGAAAGTACCTTAAGTTGCAGACTCGGCCAGGTTTTGTCTTATGATCGCTTCTAGGATTGAATTCGATTATGAAAGTGGATGCCTTTTATCGTAAATGAATATGAAAATCATGAGAAATGACCAAGAAAAGTGCAAAATGTGGGGCTATAAAGGAAATTTGAAAGTTCAAAACAATAATTTAATGTGCTTGAAATTCAAAAAAGGCGCAAGAACAGGGCTATTTTGCAAAATAGAGATTTCCACTTTATCCATGTCATGCACTGAAACATAAAATGATAAAAGGGGTGAAGTGGGAAGTCTTTACCAAGCTCGGAATTTTCATGTGCGTAGATGACATAAAAGGGCAAATACCAGGAAATGTGAAATTTCCAAAGGTGGTGTTTTATGCGCTGAAAGTTGAAGCTAAGAAATTTCGCATAAAAGGCAAAAATGGCAAAAACAAGAATAAAAGAAAAGAAAGAGGAAATTTCGCAAAAATGGAAAACAATGTGTTAAGTTTTAGGATAGCTGCAAATGTAACAGCACTATGTTGTATGTGTTTTTCAAATCCAGCAAGCTCTCTTTCATTTATATTGAGAATGGCGCTAGGAGAGACATGTCCCTTCATGGGACATGTCTATTCATTATTATGAGATTAATATAATGACAATTGATTATGTAACTACATAAATATACTAAGTTACTGGATTCCTCTATTGAGGCCCGGATCCTGGTTTAGGTATGATCCGGATCCTGGTTCCACCCGGATTCCTCTTGGATTCCGCCAGGGTTCCGGAATCGAATCCGGATTCCCTGTGGATTCCTCACTCAGGAATCCACAGGGAATCCTGATTCCATTCCGGAACCCTGTCAAAATCCAAGCGGAATCCAGGAAGATCCGCAGGAATCCAGAAGGATCCGCCGGAATCGAAAATCTGGGCATCCAAAAACAGGTCCACATTGACTTTTTATTTTTATTTTTTTAATAAATAAAGTCAATCAATCATTTTATTTTAAACATTTCCATAAGTAATTTGGCATAAATTATTAAATAGTTTTGTGATACAAAAACAACATAATCAAGTTGTCAAAACTGTCATATCAAAATTTAGAAAAAAAAAACAGATTCTGCCTGATGAAGGATATTACTTCTGTTACCAGTAATGTCCAGATCATGCAAATTGGCAGTTGGCATTACTATATCATCTCCATTGATCCTGACATGGTGATTGGGATCAAAACAATTTCTTTTGAGTCCTAAATCCCTAAGATGTTGAACAACTTTCATGTACCAGGCTTGGAGAGCCTGCTTTTAGTCCATTACAACAACTTAAGCAGCCTGCAAACCAAATGTTCTTTCCGAGAAACCTAAAATCATTGTAGTTGTATCGTGTAGATAGACTCTCTCCCTCAAGTCTACATTGACAAACGCACTTTCAACATTCATTTTATATGGCTGCGATTAAAGTTCTCTAAAACTTTTCCCTACAACTAGCTATATATTGCCTGAAAATCCAACCCATTTTTATCAAGCATTTATATGTTCTATTAAACAATAAAAACATCCTTGAAATACAATCCATCTTTTCATCTCTGACTAGATGGAAACATTGTAAAACTCCATGGCCATACTTGCTTAACAATATGTTTTCTACCTTTTCAAACAATAAAGTCATATGAGAATCACACTTCTAACTTCTTATTATTATCATTATATGTTTCAACTTTGAAGTTTTGAACTAATGATGAATGAGCATTGACATGTTAAATGTATGGAATCTATGAATATGTATGGAATCTATGAGCATTGAGCATCGAAAATGTCTATATATATACCCGCGGAACTAGGATCTGACCCAAAAAAAAATTTGTCGAATCCCCGAACCCAAATCCGAACTAGAACCAGGATCGGCTACTTAGTAAATATATATACACACACACACACATATAATATCTCTGAATCATTATTATATTAATTTCTCCTAATACTATTTTAGATATATATCTATATATATTATATCTCACATAATAAAAAAATAAAATTCAATAGTCTCATAGGATTTATCCAACAGAAGCTACAAAACATCAACACTCCCTCTTAGCTAGGGAGGATAAACACGAGATATGATATTACCTCAGTGCAATATCAGGAATGGCATGTTTAAGAATATCTTTGATCAGACGATATTCACCATTAGATATCGTCTCATGATATCAGGAGTAATGGCCAAAGAATATCAAGTCACATGATATTCACCATGCACTCAGAGTATCAAGTCGCATGATATTCACCAAGTACTCAAAAAATGTCCATAGGTAATGTGCACACATGTATCCTCAAATTTACTTACCATAGGAACATTCATATCATCTATCATGATCTATTTCAAACATCATAAGATGTCTATCACACTAGAAGGCCATGGTTTGTTTAAGGAACTTAATCCACCATGCAAGATATCATCTATCATGATCTATTTCAGCCATCATAAGATGTCTATCACAATAGAAGGCCATGGTTTGTTTAAGGAACATAATCCACCATGCAAGATATCATCTATCGTGATCTGTTTCAGCCATCATAAGATGTCTATCACAATAGAAGGTCATGTTCTGTTTAAGGAATTTAATCCACCATGCAAGATATCATCTATCATGATCTTTTTCAGCCATCATAAGATATCTATCACAATAGAAGATTAAGTTATTGTAAGATCGTCACCTTCCAATAAATTTTACAAATACAAGCAATAATCATTTTGAAGTCGTCACTTCCTCATGATGTACACAGAGGGAAGGCCCATTAAAAATATGGAGTCACACACATGACATCCACCATGCCTCAGCGCAGAGGGTGGAAACTGAAAAACGAACAATACTGAGAGGGGGAGGGGGTGAATCAGTATTTAAAACTTTTAATGAAAACTTGAAGGCACACACATATAGGAAGACAAGACAGAGATTTTCTCACGTGGAAAACCCAAACGGGTTAAAAAAAACCACGGCTCTACTAATTCAATGGGCTTCAACCCTTTTACAAACAAAGCTACAACTCTTCAGGCTCCAACCTGATTCAAAAGGCGACTACCTTTTCAAAAGACAATTTGAACAATATCGAAAACCAAAAATAAGTTTTGGGTCTTGACAAGATTTGAAAAGACCAGGGAGTTCTGACTTAATACATAAGAATTAGCTTTTCTTTGCACCTTGAGATTTCTTTCAGAGCTGCTCCCCCATACCACAGTCTTCACATTAAAAATTTACAAATTGAAACTCCCAAAAGAAACTGTCTGTCTTCAGAATTCGATTCACAGTATAACTTCACTGTCACTTAGCTGCTTCTTCAGCGCTGTTTTAGCAAGCACTACTGATGCACTCTTTTTAAACTTTTAATCACTCACTTCTGAATTCTTCAAGTCCACTATCACTTTGAATACACAACCTGCTGTGTATCTGAGCCCTCACTTACAGCAACCTGCTTAAATCTTCCTTCACACCATTATATTATTCGAATATTTCTCATGATCTCTGTATTCCATTTATTTGTTGTGTTATTGTCAAATTCTTATTTTGAAACTTCTCACTATCTCCACAACTCTGCAAATGCGGACACCTCAAACAGCTCTCATCTACATTTTATTAATCCCATAACCTCCTTATAAATCCATTCGTCATCCGTGCCTTTTTCTCTTTTTATTCAGACTGCCCGTGCCAGCTAATCACATTATTTATGGTTTTGGAAGACACGCACTCATTTTCTAAACCGTTGTGTATTTCCGTTTTTCAGGAGGAAGCACTGACGCTCGGGACAGATCATACTGTCATCTATTTTAATAATGCATTTTTATTTGACAGTGCCAGACTTAGGAAACAAACAAAACATATTCATACGCTCTGATGCGACATGTAACTCAAAGCCTCCATTTTGGTATCCATTTTACAGAGATAGAAAACGCTTCTGAAAAAAATTGCCAACCCAACACAAACGCTTAACCTCTGGGAGCAGTCATACGTTTATTGATGATTGCGAGAATCTCAAAAGAATGATCAATACATACGTTGCAGAGAAAGAACGACACACATGTTTTTGCGTCCATAAACACTTGGCATTTAGCGGGAGCAACAAGGAAACAAAAAGGATCTCAAAAAGAACAGGTGTCATGCAAAGAGGCAGCTTGAACAGAATCGATGACAAAAACACAACAATCTCCCCCTTTTTGTCATTGATGGCAACTCCAACAATTCGCAAAGCTGAAACAACTCCCCCTGAATAGCGGAACCAATTTGAACAAATTCCAAATCTAAAGCAACTCCCCCTGAAGGTCTACTCCCCCTTTGTCATCAATGACCACGAAACTGAAATACAACTGCAGTACAAAAGATGTAACAATGAAGAGCATCTGCTGAAGACGAACCTTTCATTGAGGTAGAGAAACACCAAGCTTGCTTCGAAGATACTCAAAGCGATCTCAGGGTAAAGGTTTAGTGAACACATCAGCAATTTGTTCCTTTGAGCAAACATAGTTCAGCTTAACAGTATTATTAGCAACTTGCTCCTTCAGATAGTGATATTTGATTGGAATGTGCTTGGTGCGAGAGTGCATCACTAGATTTCTCGAGATATCAATGGCGCTAGTGTTGTCGCAAAAAATACAAATAGGATCAGTAAACTCAAGCTTGTAGTCACATAGAGCATTCTTCATCCAAATTACCTGAGTGCAACATGAAACTGCTGCAATATATTCAGCTTCAGCAGTGGATAATGAAGTGCAAGACTGTTTCTTACTAAGCCATGAGACCAAACAGCCACCCAAAAAGAAAGCACACCCACTGGTGCTTTTCTTATCATCCACGGAGCCACCCCAATCTGCATCTGTATAGGCTGTAAGAGAAAAATCAGAACTCTTTGGAAACCAAAGACCAAGGTCAACAATGCCTTTCAAATATTTAAAATTCTCTTAAGAGCTTGAACATGTGTTTGCTTTGGAGATGCTTGAAATCTAGCAACATAGCCAACAGCCTGCATAATATCCGTTCCAGTGGCTGTAACAAACAGCAAACTTCCTACTATAGATCTATAAAAAGTTTGATCAACAGAAGGAGATACATCATCCTTACTTAGTTTACATCCGGTCTCCATACGAGTGCTAACCCGACTGCAATCTTCCATTTTGAATCTCCTAAGTAACTCTCAAACATACTTAGCTTGGGAAATGAAAAAACCTTCAGAGGATTGATTAATTTGCAGCCCAAGAAAGTAAGTTAATTCACCCACCATAGACATTTCGAATTCCTTTTTCATACAAGCAGCAAATGTTGTAGACATCTTGACATTGTCACTACCAAAAATCAGATCATCTACATAAAGCACAACAATGAGAATGTTGTTACCTTCCTCTTTGACATACAAGTTGCTGTCTACATATCCCTTTTTGAAGCCCTGCTGCTGCAAGTAATTATCTAGCCTGTCATACCAAGCTCTAGGAGCTTGTTTGAGTCCATAAAGAGCCTTTTTCAACTTGCAAACATAATCCACATTGTTAGAAATGAGGCCTTCCGGTTGTTCAACATAGATTTCTTCAACCAAATCCCCTTTTAAAAAGGCGGATTTAACATCCATTTGAAAGACTTTGAAACCTTTAAAGGAAGCAAATACAAGAAAAATTCTGATTGCTTCTAATCTTGCAACCGGTGCAAAGGTTTCACTATAATCCACACCTTCAATTTGAGAATAACCCTTGCAAACTATACGAGCCTTGTTTCTAATGATCTTACCATCTTCATTTACCTTATTCCAGAATACCCATTTTGTACCTATCACATTTTTGTTATTGGGTCTTGGCACAAGTTCCCAAGTATTGCTCTTGTTAATTTGCTCTAACTCTTCTTTCATAGCAGCCACCCAATGCTCATCAGCTGCTGCCTCTTCAAAACATTTAGGCTCAATCGTAGAAATGAGTGAGATGTCATCATCCTCAAAGTAATTAACAGTTTGCCTAGCCTGCCTAGTTTTTCTTTCAGTTATAACTTGATCAATACGATGATTCTTTTGAACAAATTTTGAAAGAGTTTTGAAGGTGGAAGCATCATTGTCACCTTGAGAATCATTCCCGGAATTAACATGTGAGTTTTCAGCACCATTTGAAGTAGGGACTGTATCTTTATGAGCAGATTGAGTTTTACCTTTCTCATTCTCACCACTTTTGCTAGCTGTTACAGCTTGAATATGAGGAGGAGAGGAAGATACAGCAGTGCTGGTTAGAGTTTTTTCTTCAGGACTGTCATCATTCTCACCAAGTTCATTAGTAGCCTCATGAATCTTAACATTAACGCTCTCTACTAATTTATGCAGCCTTTTATTGTAGCATTTGAAAGCTTTACTTTTAGAGGAGTAGCCAAGAAAGATTCCCTCATCAGATCTGGAATCACATTCCCAAATTATCTTCATCCCTCCTAATATAGCATGGACTTCAAAAAAAATTTAAGTACTTAACAGTAGCCGGTTCACCTTTCCAAAGTTCATATGGAGTCTTGATGAACTTGAGCCTCAACAAAGTTCTATTCTGAATGTAGACTGTTGTGTGGACAGCCTCTCTCCAAAAGACATCTTTCACTTTTCTTTCATTCATCAGGCACCGTGCCATCTCTTGAACAGTTCTGTTTTTTCTTTCCACAACACCATTTTGTTGTGGTGTTCTAGGGGCTGAAACCTGTTTCTTGATTCCATGTTGCTCACAAAACTTAATAAAATCATTTGAGGTAAATTCTCCCCCATTATCAGAACGCAAGCATTTGATTTTCACATCCATTTCATTTTTAACCATGTTCTTAAAAATCTTAAACTTATCCAAAGCTTCTGATTTTTCTTTTAGAAAAGTAACCCAAGTCATGCGAGAAAAATCATCAATAAGAAGCATAAAGTATTTTTCACCTTGAAGGCTTGCTGTCCTAGTTGGTCCACAAAGATCCGTGTGAACAAGCTCAAGTGGCCTACTACTGAAATGATCTTTTGGTTTGAAGGGAACTCTAGTTTGTTTGCCCTCTTGACAATTTTTGCAAACAATATCAGCTGGTCTCTCTATCATTGGCATATCTCTAACAGCTTCCTTTTTACTGATCTTGATAAGATTATCAAAATTTACATGCCCAAAACGCTTGTGCCAAAGCCAAGCATCTTCTACCTTGCTCAAACAACAGGTTTCATCATTAGAATCATCAAGAATATAGAGATTATTTGCTGCTCTAGTTGCTTTAGCTATGACAACAATTCCCTTTTTAACAGTGCAAGAGTTTGAGTTAAACCTTAGATCATACCCTTGATCACATAGCTGGCTTACACTTCACAGATTGTGTTTCAAACCTTCAACATAAAGAACATTCTCAACAATGGTATCATCAATATTAATTAAGACAGTACCTATGCCAGCAACCTTTGCAGAAGAGCTACCACCAAATCTAACCTTTCCACCTTTCATTTTCTTGAGAGAATGAAACTTACTTAAATCACCTGTCATATGTCGGGAGCAGCCACTATCAACATACCAAATATCCTTCTCACTGCTGGCTAGAAGGGTTGTTTGAACAACAAGAGCTTTGAGAGGAGTCTCTTGAACTTTTCTTCTCCAAACCTTGGTCACTTTAGTCCTTCTTTTAGGTTCAACATTGTAGAACAAATCTGTACTATAGCTGTTGCAAGATCTTTAAGTATGGCCAAACTTATTACAGCTGTAGCAAATCAAGTTGTACTTCCTAAAGACATTCTTTTCATGCTAAAAATAATTCTTAAAGGGAACAGCTCTACAATCAGCAGCCCTATCTCCAAAGTAATTACATGTAAAACAGTAGCCATAGAAAAAAGGTTTATTTACCTTGTTAGGAGTAGGCTTTCTACTTTCCAGTGGTGAGGAGTTTTGATCAGGTTGCATGCCAACTCCTCCCTTATCTTTGGTAGGTCTTTGAGAACCTAGAACGTCATCTAATGTGACTTTACCACTGTTGAAAGACAGTTCTTCACTAGATAGCATTGAAGTTTTACCAATGTTTCTAAGAACAACAATTTCAGCTTCCAGCTTGGCAATGTTTTCTTCCTTTATCTGAATCTGATTTTCCAGATTCTCACGAATCCTTTTAGCTTCTTCATTCAGAATTTTAGAATCAACAAGCTGAGTTTCAGCCTCTTTAAGAGATGTAACAATCTTCAACTTTTCAGCACTCTCAACTTGTAGGAGATCCACAAGACTTAGATTCTTCTTTTTCAGCTTCTTAATCTCAGCTAGAGCTGAAATCAATTCAAGTTCAAGGTCCACTTCATCTTCCAAATCTTCTTGCTCTTCATTGGTGGAATCCTCATCCATTTCAGCTTGAGTATCCTCCACAGCCATACATGCAATGTCATTTTCAGTTTCTCTGTCATGAATTCCATGTAGTTGTTCCCAAATTTTCTTAGCTGTACTGAAATGCATATACCTTTCACGTTGTGAATCAGCTAGGCAACATAGAATAGCACTCATGGCCTTTGCATCAGCTTCCCTTTCTTTGAAATCTGTGTGTTCTTTGCAATCAACTGAGATGCATTTCCAAACATCAAAACCAAGTGACTTAAGGTAAGTTAACATTCTATAACTCCATATGCTAGAGTTTGCTCCATCAAACTTGGGAACTCCACATCTTTCATGCTCTTCCAAATTTACATCATCTATTGCCATGAATAAAATTTCATTATTTTGAGGATCATCCTCATTGCTGGAAGAGTCATCGCTGCCATCCTTAGAGTAGAGAACCCTTTTTGACTTATCAGATTTCCAATGTCTTCTTCCAAATTTTCTAGACCTCCTAGACTTAGAATCTTTTTCATCACCACTGCCATCTTTTTTGTCAAAAGGACACTTAGAAGCAAAGTGACCAAGTTTTCCACAGTTGTAACACTTTAAGGTGAGTTTACCTTGGTGCTTACTGAAGTTCCTTTTCAACTTTTTCACGAGGTTTGCGATTTCATCGTTTGAACCTTCCTCTGAACTCTCAACTTGTTTTTGCTCCCTTTCCTTGCAAACTTTTGCAGCTTTGAATGCAGTTTCTCCTTTTGATGTACCTCCAACATTTGTCCTCATTTCATAAGCGGTTAAAATACCATGCAGCTTGTCAATAGTAAGAGTATCCAAATCAGACATTTCTTCTACAGCAGATACCTTAGCATTGAATTTCATGGGAAGAGTGCGAAGTATCTTCTGACGTGGTTTTCTCTTCAACAGTCTCACCCAAACCTTTTAGTGCATTGACGACTTCGTCAATCCGAAGAAAATAAGCAGCAATGCTCTCATCTTCTTTCATGCGAAGACCTTCAAAGACAGCTCTATGAGTTTGAACTTTCGCCTTCCTTACTTTATCATCTCCTTGATAAGCATTGAATAGCTTATCCCAAACTTCTTTTGCGGAAGCGCAGTGCATGACCTTTACAAATTCAGATTCAGTTAGACCACACAAAAGAGCATTCATAGCCTTGGCATTATTCTCAAAATCCTTTTTACCATCAACATCCGCAGGAGAGGTAGAAGGAATAGTGTAACCATTTACAAGACTGAGATAGACATCACAGCGAAGAGACATGATGTATGTCTTCATGCGAACACTCCCAAATGCATAGTTGTTTCCATCGAAAAGAGGTGCACGATTCGTAGCAAGACCTTCTAAGGCACTCATGATGGGCACAAGGATCGAACTCTCAAGCTTTTAAGCACTGGAAGAGATTGACCGGCTCTGATACCAATTGAAAAACGAACAATACTGAGAGGGGGAGGGGTGAATCAGTATTTAAAACTTTTAATGAAAACTTGAAGGCACACACATATAGGAAGACAAGACAGAGATTTTCTCACGTGGAAAACCCAAACGGGTTAAAAAAAACCTCGGCTCTACTAATTCAATGGGCTTCAACCCTTTTACAAACAGAGCTACAACTCTTAAGGCTCCAACCTAATTCAAAAGGCAACTACCTTTTCAAAAGAACATTTGAACAATATCGAAAACCAAAAATAAGTTGTCTTGACAAGATTTGAAAAGACCAGGGAGTTCTGACTTAATACATAAGAATTAGCTTTTCTTTGCACCTTGAGATTTCTTTCAGAGCTGCTACCCCATACCACAGTCTTCACATTAAAAATTTACAAATTGAAACTCCCAAAAGAAACTATGTATGTCTTCAGAATTCGATTCACAGTATAACTTCACTGTCACTTAGCTGCTTCTTCAACGTTGTATTAGCAAGCACTGCTGATGCACTCTTTTTAAACTTTTAATCACTCACTTCTAAATTCTTCAAGTCCCCTGTCACTTTGAATACACAGCCTGTTGTGTATCTGAGCCCTCACTTACAGCAACCTGCTTAAATCTTCCTTCACACCATTATATTATTCGAATATTTCTCATGATCTCTGTATTCCATTTATTTGTTGTGTTATTGTCAAATTCTTATTTCGAAACTTCTCACTATCTCCACGACTCTGCAGATGCGGACACCTCACATAGCTCTCATCTACATTTTATTAATCCCGTAACCTCCTTATAAATCCATTCGTCATCCGTGTCTTTTTCTCTTTTTATTCAGACTGCCCGCGCCAACTAATCACGTTATTTATGGTTTTGGAAGACACGCACTTATTTCTAAACCGTTGTGTATTTTTGTTTTTCAGGAGGAAGCACTGACGCTCAGGACAGATCATACTGTCATCTATTTTAATAACGCATTTTTATTTGACAGTGCCAGACTTAGGAAACAAACAAAACATATTCAAACGCTCTGATGCAACATGTAACTCAAAGCCTCCATTTTGGTATCCATTTTACAGAGATAGAAAACGCTTCAGAAAAAAACTGCCAACCCAACACAAACACTTAACCTCTAGGAGCAGTCATACGTTTATTGATGATTGCGAGAATCTCAAAAGAATGATCAATACATACGCTGCAGAGAAAGAACGACACACGTAATTTTGAGTCCATAAACACTTGGCATTTAGCAGGAGCAGCAAGGAAACAAAAAGGATCTCAAAAAGAACAGGTGTCATGCAAAGAGGCAGCTTGAACAGAATCGATGACAAAAACACAACAGAAACAAGGGATTTCACCTCAAACTTCTCACACAGAGAAGAACTCATTGAGCAGATATCAATTTGTTATTTTTTCATCCAAGATTGCTTAAGATAACCTGTCAAACTCCCTCTGAATCTGATATTGAGCTCCTCGTCCAAAGTTACCTCTAAAGTGTCAGACTCCCTCTAAATCTGATATCAATCTTCTATTCCTGCAAGAGCGTCCCCGGAAAAGATCAAGGCAAACAGCTCTTATAGTACGTATAGAAATACAGATGAGAGAGAGACTACAATGAGTAGATAAATGTAATATTCAAGGATAATAAATACTTATCTGGGCATCAACATCCTTGACACAAGTTGCTTCAATGAAGGTCCATATACATCAAATCAGAAAACACCTTCTCAGATTATTTGAGAGACATCTCCCCTTTGAATCATGTCCCCACTAAGGATGGTTCAAATGGGAATGTAACATTGGTTATTATTCCCCCCCACAATGTAAAATTCCCACTCTTATATCGTTGAACAATTTTCATGTCTTCTTGTGAAATGAATTGATTGCTCCAAGAGAGGTGACACTCTATAATTAAATATTGCTTTCTAGAAGGAGACACCCTTCTTTGAATACGTGCTATAACTTTCACTGTCTAACACTTTGACAGTCTATTCAAGCACTCATTTTGCTTCTTAACACTCTACTACAATTCACTTGACCTTATTCTTTGCACTTGGTGTGGACAAAAGTCCACAACACAACTTCACTCACTCAATTTCACATAGACCCGTACACAGTCAGTCATAACTTTTGAACCCAATATTTTCTCTCCAATCGCTCCGGTGGGATTCTTAGAAATTTGTTTATCACCAACATATCAAAAATTCAGCAAAATCCAACAGTGTATTTGTATGATGTGGCCCCTGTACTGAGACTGTTTTTTTGAGACAGTCACACATTCACCATCAACAATCTACTCTCTTACATTTGCAGCCTGGCTCTGATACCATGTTAAGTTTTAGGATAGCTGCAAATGTAATAGCACTCTATGTTGTATGTGTTTTTCAAATATAGCAATCTCTCTTTCATTTATATTGAGAATGGGGCTAGGAGAGACATGTCCCTTCATTGAAGGGACATGTCTGTTCATTATTATGAGATTAATATAATGACAATTGATTATGTAATTACATAAATATATACATATATACACACACACATATAATATCTCTGAATCATTATTATATTAATAACTCCTAATACTATTTTAGATATATAACTATATATATTAGATCTCACATAATAAAATATATATATATATATATATATATATTTTCAATAGTCTCATAGGATTTATCCGACAGAAGCTACAAAACATCAACACAATGAAATTTCCTAAAATATTTTTCATGAACTATAAACTACAAATGTGAAATTTCACAAAACATAGTAAAGAAAATAAAATGTGAGTTTCTAGATAATGTATTTGTGCACTAAAGTGAAAAAATGTGAAATTTCCTAAATGGTGTATTTGTGCGCTGAAGTATAGGAAATGAAATTTCAACAAAACGATGAAATGAAGTCGGAATTCCCTAAGTGGTCAATCCGTGTGTTGAAGTTAGAAAAAATGAAGTTTCATTATTTCATAAAGTGTGAAATTTCCTGAATGAGGCCTCCGTGCGCTAAAATTTGAGAAAATGAAAAATGAAAGGAGGAATAAACTAAGAGCTTGAAATTTCTCAAAAGTCCATTTGTGCACTAAAATGCATAAAATGATATGTTTTATTAAGTGAAGTCTCACGCACACGACTTCCACTTTAGCTTTTATCGCAAGACATAAAAGGAAATATTCAAAGTTCCTGAAGATAACACAGGGTCATTAATAGGAAGACAAATACGAAAGCCATGCATTGCAAAAATCCATGAATTACTAACAGCAGACAGGAATTGAAAGTGAGGATTGAGCCCCATCACGTTTATAAGGGCCATTTTCAGAAACGGCATTATTGGGATTGTGGAGTAAACTGCGTACAGTTGGTGATCGGTTTATTGTGTTTAATGCTCGAAAACACCAATATTCCTCCGTTCTAAAAACGGCTAGCAGAAAATCAAGGAGGAAAGGGGATTTCCAGTGGCTGGGCTGAGGTGTTTATTCTTTTGCTGCTCCTATATTTCTGAAAATCACTAGGTGAGGTTGTAAACCACGGTTTTATGTTCGCTGGAAAGGATTGTGTTTTTTTTCAGATGATTGTTTAAAGTGCCTCTGTGTAAAACGTGGTAAGGAAAGTGAAAAAACTCACAAAATCCTTTGAAATGTATGTGCATGCATTACTTCCAGATTTCTAAAACATGTGCCAGCGGTGCAAGTGCGGGTTTCCTTTATGGAATTGAAATTTTCATTCATTCAAAGTATGGATTTCCCTTTCAAACATGCCTAAACCATTTCAGAATGTAAAATGACAAATCAAATATCAAATGTGAAGGCAAACTAAAATTTCTAAAACCATATTTTGTAAGCTAAAAACCAAAATAGAGGAAATTTCCCAAAATGTGCAAATTTGGTTAGCCTTTACAAAGTTGAAATTCCCTCAATGTCCCTTGTAGGTACCATTTCCAGATTTCTAAAAGTTGGCTAAAGATTCAAACTCTGACTTTCTTTACAAATGCGAAACTGTTAGGATGCATAAAACTTGAATTTCCCAAATATGTCTTTCTGCGCTAAATCAATATCTCATGATCAGGTCTTTAAAAAAAATGCAGAATCAAAATTCTTCACAAGGACTCCGTATATCTTATTTCAACTCAAGAATGTAAAAATCCAATCCACATCTCGAGATTCTGAGTTCAAATTCCCTTTCTGACCACAATAAAATCCAAGTTCAAAACATAGCGTGACTGTCCAAATTTGAAGAATATACCATACGATTATTATCTTGATTTAAAAATGGTCCAACTCAAGCTCAAGCTTCAGATCCAAGGATGACCTATTATAGTGGTAGTAATGAAGCTCAAATCTCAATGAATTCAATGCAGTTGTAAATAGTAGGAGGTTGTGTGCTTGCGGGCTAGATGCCTCCCAAGGATTCAAAAGTGGCTAGTTCATCAAAAGCTCCTAAAACGGACAAGAGTCACAGTGCTGCCCAGATGAGGTACGAGTATCAGGGTGTGGTGTACGAAACCAGGATCACCTCAGTATGGGATCAAGTTGGAGACACAGGTCTAGGCTATATCAACCTAGCTGAGTTTAAGAGGAGATTGTATGGTCCATTGGCGACCGACTTGGCTAAAATAATGGTCTAAAATGGCGTGCAGGCAACCAGATTTCCACCAGCGCTGCGAAGCAAAGAACTCATCTCGGAATGCGCAAAGCATTAGGTGTCGAATACCAGAATGGTAGCAATGTAGGCCAAGGTCTTTGCAGATTTCAACAGGAAGACAATTGCTGAAGCATTCAATATTCCCACGTACAAGAAGATGTCCTATATGACTGTCGAGCAAGCCCAGGGTTTATATGATCAAGGACTCAATGAATGCAAAAGTATGATAGGCATTTACGTATAGGGATGGAGATGGATATGGATCAAACCCGCCCACATTCCCTATGGGCAACATTCGAAGCACCCGAAGAAGAAAATGAAGAGGGGAGAGTTCCTTGAAGAGTACTATGATATGATTATCCTGCAAAGCAGAGTGATGGGGCTCCCACAGTCAGATAATTTTGAGGATTGGATGTTTTATTTTATTGAGATAGTGTTCTTGGGGGAGGACTGGATAGACTAGGCGCAGATCATAAGTGACAACATCCACCTCCAGCTTATTAATTTGGAGACTTCTAGAGCTTTCAAGATGACTTCCTATGTACTGTACATGCTGGCTCAGCATACCAAGTATGGAGGACTACATTGTGAGGGACCAATAGGTCCCGAGGAGGGGCAGTACATGGTGTATGATGCATATCCCCAGTTGAACCTGCACCGTAAGACACGGTACAAGAGGGCCAATGATGTTTTTACTATGAACATGGTGTGGACTTTGCAAGGGGATTGGAGCAAAGATTATCAGCAAAGGCAAAGGAGACAGTCAAGGAACATGGCTCTTGGTTCATTCAATTTCCTACTTTTATTTATATAAGAGTCTCAGGATATTCAGGGGCAGTTTATCAACTGTCAAGCTACCCTAATGACAAATTGGTATTGCTGGAAATTTTACAGCAGCTTTATGAAGGAGATAAGGTAATCAAGCTGAAGAGAAAGCATGGGATAAGCTATCATATAACCATGGGGGAGGATGATGAGATTTGCACCAACACTTCTTGTGCGGAGTGCTCAGAGATTGAGTTGTGCTTCTATGGGTTCAATTGGCGTTCAACCCGACGTAACTATGATCCCTTGAAGAAGGCTAGGGTGGCATATGGAAGGGATTTCAAACACAAGTATGCTCTAGAAAACTATTGGGCCAATTGTGTTGATGATTATGAAGCTCAGAGGTGGTCCTTTTCCAGGATGAGTGTCAAGCAGCTTGGATTTTATGAGCTATTCCCAATTCCTGCCTAGGTCAAGGAAACTAGAGACATTGTTCAACAGCAGGATTATGATAGGGTGAAAGGCAAGGATCTCCCCTATATTGACTAGTCTCGGGAAGTTTTCACTGACATTGATATCATCTCGTAACAGGTCCTAGATTATAATAAAACTAAGTTGCCGGTTCGGATTCCGGTTCGTATGCGGGTTCGAGATTCGGGTTCGACATTCGTTCAAAATTTTTTTGGGCTGGGTTCAATTCGTTTTGGGTTCATTCGTACAAGAAATTTTTATTTTTAAAAAAAAAAAAAAATATATATATATATATATATATATATATATATATATATAAAAATAT
>MU227820.1:487680-532660 GCA_018584345.1 Thuja plicata
TTAATAAATAGTAAAAGGACCAAGTCGGCCAGTCCTTGAGGGAAAGAGTTATGACTCTTGGAGAGTCATCATTATGTATAAATAAAGAGAGTAGATCTGCTCAAGGAACTCACCGAAAACATAATGTCATAAGTACTTGAGCAGAATTACAATTGCATATTCTTAATCATTTTCATCCTCTACTTGAGCGATTTATTTCAGATCACTTAGAAGCGAAATTCAAGGTTCAAACTGGAAGAAGAAGAGCAAATATTGAAGTGCGAACATACCAATCTGGAGCAGACCTTGATAGGAGGCTACTAAGAGCAGAAAAACTAGGGCAGAATTCAAGAACAATGTAAGCAGCCCTAAAGGTTGAATGGGAAGAATTACAGCACCCTAAAAGGGCGAATTAAGGCAGATCAAGAAGGGCGGACTAGGGCGAATTGGAGCAGCCCTAGAAGAGTGAATTGAAGACCTTCAAGAGCTGATTCATAACAGTCAATTAAGGACAACATTGAGAGACTAATTTGAAGAATACAAAGTGCAGATTTGAAGCCAACATAAGGATAAATTCAGACCTTGAAATCCGGGTATTATCTTTCTTTACTTGAGAATATTTATTATATCCCGTGTCTTAGCATTTGAAAGACCTCTATAGATTGTATATTCCTTGTTAGAATCTGAAAACATTAACACTTCTTACTCGTTAAATAAGGAATTTAAATAAATAATTAATGATATATTTATATTTAAAGCAATTATATATGCATTAAATATATATATTTATATTGACCATATGCCAATATCGGGTCATGACAGCAAGGACAAGTGACCTGCTTTTGTCTACTAGAATAATATTCATTGTAAAATGACACTTCTGATAGACAAAATGTAATATTCTAATGTCAGAAAGTGGTTATTTAATCCTCTAGGTCAGGTAGGTGCAGATGTCTTGTCCAGTAATGGAAATTGGTGCAAGTATTTTGTCCTCTAGTGGAGGAAGGTGCAGGTAGTATTTTTAAAATCCTAGGAGCTTCTAGAAGCTAAATCTTGGCCCTTGAAAAGGATTAATCTTAGACATTGATTTGCAATGTAAAAAACTATTAAGGGGCTTGGCCTCTCCTCATTTTGTAAAAAGGGGGTTTTCAGAATTGTTGATGTTATGCTCTCAAAATGAATGCAGACTTCTCATTAGTTTGGTGAAAAGCTATGTCTTTTGTAAGTTGCATGGTTCTACCTTCTCCAAATTTATTTCAGTTTAGATTTAGTTAAATGCATGAAAGTTATTTTGTTTGAAGATGTATTTCTCATGTTCGTACCATTTGTGCCTTACTGATGCAGGTCACAGTGCATGGTTAGTCTAAACTTATTTATGAAATTTAGTCTGATTGCTAAGTTGTTTGTTATTTTTGCATCCTTATAAGTATAACAAATGCTTAGTGATTTGAAAATCTTTTTATAACCACAAAAGATAGCACTAGTTGTGTGTAGTTGAGTTTGACTGGCGAAGCCCATCCAGTTTGGAACTACAGTTGTTAAGCATTATGGCTTTCATTGGGAGTAGATAGGAGTAGACCCTTGTAAACCTTTATACTTTTTTAGTTTATTTTCAAAAGGTGATGTTAGATTAGGAAAATCTTGGAGAGAAAGAATTGTATTTGTTGCAAGAGAACAAATGTGTAAGTCCCCTTTTGTGAAACCCAGCAAATCGCATCAAAACAACTGAGTATATCCAAACATAGTCAAGACCTAACGACTACGAACCTTGGGGTTCTCTCGCTTGATCAATTCCAATAGCATTCAAGAATCCTTGTTCAAGAGAGGATAGGATACACCCTTGGTGGACTCTAATTTTGCGTTGGTGGTGTGCCTAAAAACCCCATCAACAGGTTTTCTGATTTTTTTCCACAAAAATATCATGACTGATATTTCAGTGCCTGGCTTTTTTCGGTTCTCTTTAAAAATCATTTTTGCGTTTTATAATTTTTTCCTAAAAAATTTACTGTGGGTTTTTGTCGATTTCTCTCGTCAATAATCGTGATTGGTTTTGATCAATTTTTCTCCTAAAAAATAGTGTCTAGTGTTGCTAGTTCAGGGTTTTTTACTTTTACCAAAAAAAATCATTGCAGGGTTTTGTCTTTTTATCCACAAAAAACGTGGTTTCTTGCGGTATATTTTGAATCGTAGTGCTCATCTACAAAAGTTTTTGGTGATTTTTTGAACAAAGTCGTGGCTGTTTTTCTAAAGCAATTCAAGTTTGATGATTTTCTCTTCAAAATGGCAGTTTCACTCTCAGAAATTCAACTCAGTATCTTTGGCTTAGGGAGGGATAGTTTTGTTTCTAACATCGGGTTGGAAGCATTTTGGTTATCTTGGTCATTTCCAGAAGTTTTGCAATATAACTACTTATAAGGGAGGATCTCAACAACAGACTCATGTTGTAGAGCGTTCTGAAGAGAAGGGGGCAGCCTTCTATGCATTTGTGACCAAAAGACCTGCAGATTGTCTTCTATAGACTTGTTACAATGATGACCATTAAGTGAGGGTATTAAAATAATGAAATGTTTCTCTAATTGTCATCTTAGTTAGTTTGGGTAGTTTCTATTTTCAACTAATGTTTACTTTCGTTTCGTTTTGAAATATCGTAATAAAATTGCCTATATATTGTAAACTTTGTTTCCATTATTGAATATACAATTAGCATTACAAACTAATAGTTAAATATTTAATATTTATCATGATCAATTGGCATTTAATAGTGACAATTTTAGTTGTCTAAGTTCTTGATACTGGTGTCCACTCCCATACCCCCTTATTGTAATCAAATTTCTTATATGACAAGAGATCTCACTATCTAGTGGGAGTTTGGGAGTGGAGACCTTGATGGGTTTGAGGGCAGCAATGATAAGCTGCACAAGGTGTTAGATGTGAGGAAAACCCAATGATGGAGAAAAAAATTAGATAAAATGAGAAAAGAGAGAATGAAGAAAGTAAAATGATCTTTGTACTCGGCGAAATGATGCTTGTAGAGGCATTTTAGGGTTCTTGGATGCAAAAAAAAAAAGTCAAAGAGTGTTTTTTTAATACTGTTTGGTGCTCATCACCATTGTGTATGCCTAGGTATGCCCAAGTGTGTACCTGGACATACCGCAAGTGTACCAATAGGCCAACTCATGCACGGGCGTATCCAGTACAAGTGTGGGACGCCTTAAGGGCGTACCCGGTAACATAGTTGAAAAACTACAGAATTCAAAAATCAAAGACATTGAGACCAAATATCTATTTGGAACAAATATTCATTGCGACAAGAATAATATTCATAAATCAAAGTGCAAAATAATTGCAAGCTATAAATTAGATAATGCAGAAATTATGTTATCGCACCTAGATGTGAGTAAATCTATCAATTTGTTAAGAGGTATTAAATTAATAATATTATAGCATATTCCTTGAGAAGTCATGTCGTGTATTTGTGAGGTGTCTTGCAAATAGGAAGATCGGCCAGCCTTTTGAGTTCACAAGAGGTGAAGGAAGACCAGCTTTGACACTCTTATCAAGTATGCCACCCTGAGATGGAATGACGAGCCTTCCATGCTCGTGGGCTAGGAGGTAGAATGGAAGACTGGAGCAATGCTCTTGGGCTTGACCAATGAGGGCGACCAACCTCCATGGTGGATTGAGGGATGGAAGGGCTGCAAACCTTCCATGCTCTCGTAATACAACGACAACTGACCTTGAGATTGCAATTTGCAAGCATCTCCAAGATATTCATATTGTGATTTTCTCTAAGGAATATGCTATGATATATAGATTCCAATATTATTTATTTTATGATTTATTGATCTACATATTATAATGTTTTTTTATGTATGGATTTGAACATTATCATGATTTCATGCCATCTTGTAATACTAATATCGGATTTAACATTTTAGAATTAATGTTGTTTGCAGGCCTGAAATTAGGAATGTCCCAAGAAAGGGACATTACACTTCCCCCTATAATACAAAGAAAGGTTCCACAGTATTTAGTGCTCTATTTTGCGTTATCTAGGGACAAATAAATTAAAACATTAATAGCATGTTATTTATTTCAAGATATCTCAAAACCCTTAATGGAAAACATCATAAAAAGTGTGAATAAAGTTTTGACTTTATAGATGATTCAAAGTAGTACCAACACACCACATTTGCCATTCTGATTCCTGAGATTTTGCAAAAGTGATTCTTAGAATATTGATGTATAACTATCTTCTTTTTTCTCTCATTTTTCCACATAGGGAAAGAAAAATTAAAACATTGGAAAGCTAGAAAGATTTTGTCTTGGATTAAGGGTAGGGCATTTAACTTTTACTTTTTTAAATTTACTTTGAATAGACTTGTTTTAGAGTTAAAACTTTAGAAACTAATGAGGTTTTTTCTTTTATATAATCTAACAAAGATTTAGCTAAAAAAATAGAGCTGCGCCTAGCACTGAGTTACGTGACAGTAGAAGTTATTATTTTAGGACCAGTCTTTTATCTTTATGAGTAAAAGAGCATTTTTCTATCATTCTTATAGAATTGGTTCTTGTAGTGTACTATGTGAATTTCTGATCTCTGCAACCAAATTTAACATGAAAAAACAAAATCAATATTTTCTGTTATTAAATTTTCTAGAATTTTCCAAGCTTTTGCAGACTTTTCCCTATTTTCAACCTAGGTAATCAATTTCATTTACAGTTTTAGCCATGTCATGTCAATGGTGTGCAAATAGAATACCACTATGGTTCAATATCATATATTGCATGTTTTCTATTATGTATGACAAAACAAAACAAAACATTAACAACCAAAATATACCTTCAGCATACTGTCAAATGACTACAAAACAGAAATCCCTCGATGAAAACAACTTAAAGAAAATTTTAATATACACTGAAATGTTATTAAAAAATATATATGTACTTCTTAATGGAATGTTGTAAAAACAATATAAAGTTCACCTTCCCCTGAATGATAGTGAGCCAATTCCCGGGCAGATGAAGCAATTTTATCCATCACTGCATTCATCTAGAATCAAAATAAAACAAGAAATGAGTTAATAGTTGTATTTACAAATGCCTCACTTCATGTTGAATACGATGGTAAAATATTCAAACAAGCAATACATTATACTACACATTCTATAAAAGTCCTAAAACAAAGAGAAGATTAGAACATATATCATCAAAATTTGATAAAAGTCACTCCATACATAAATGAACTAGAACTCAAATTTAGATTGATTCATTATATAAGAATTTTGTGAATTTCCAACACTTTGGATTTCCTTACTGCAGTCAATTCCATATGCATTAAAATAATCTTTTGAAAAGCAAGAGCATCTCATATGAAAAGTTGCTTCACAATGGCTATACATCTGCCATCAGCATGTCATTGGCCGGTGCCATGTCCCCTTTCCAAGCTTAAATCATTGGGAGTCCCCTAGCTTATTATTTTATTTCCTATAGGCTACTGGGAGGAAGTAAGTGAAATATATAATAATTTAATTAAAGTTCCCTGAAGCAAAATATTAAAAGTCAACTAATGCTTTATTATCAAGAAGTATGTATAGAAAAGAGGGTCAATGTAATGTTAGTTTAAAAAAATATTTTCTAAACATTTATGGGCAGAGAAATGATTCCAAACTGGAAAGAGGGTTATAAAAGGGGAGATTCGGCATATATAAAAGCATAGTACCAAGACTCCGTGATATTCGATAATTAATTGCCGAGTTTTGCAGCTTGGTGAGTAAACCAGTGAAAAACTTGCAGGTCAAACTCGCCGAGTTTTTAGCTTGCCAATTAATCACCGAGTTTTTAAAAAAAACTCACCTACGCCAGAGCAACTGCATCAAAAAGCAAAAAACGGCACTTTTATTGTTATTTTTTTGTTTGTAGCGAATTGATTAGTGAGTGGAGGAGGAAAGTGGGCTTCCAAGCCCTTGCTAGGTGATTGCAAAGTATTGGAGGCGTATTCGAGTGGATTTAAGGTGGATTTCAACCGGTTTTTCAAGAAAAATCACATTCCCAGGTAGGTTTGTTGAGTTTGTTTTTATTTTTTTTAAAAACATTCTATTCTTTTTTTTTGCATCTAAATGAATACAAAATTATTCCTAAGTAGATAGAAATGATTTTGAATCATTAGAACAAGATTCAACACTAGTTTCACAAGTTTTGTTGAATCTATCACTATTTGTTTTTGAAGAATATCTAGTTTTTTTTAAATATCAAACCCTACCAGTTTGTTTAGTTTTTTTAAAACTTTGAATAATGTCCAAAAATATTGAAACTAATTTAGATAGTTTCTAACTTTGTTTAATTGTTTAACTAAAATATTTATTTTGTGTTTTTAATTTCTGTGTAGGGCAGCAGTTAACCATTAAATCAGCATGACCAATTCACAGGAAGTGCAGTCACAAACACCACGCCCTTCTGGATATATAGGCACCCGGCCTAAAAATGCTAGAGATAAGACATGGAGGTATGCCTATGAAGCACCGGATGAGCCTAGGAAGGTGATTTGTATAAGATGTGAGAGAGTAATTTTTGGAGGCATAAACCGCCTCAAATACTACCTTGCAAGCATTAGGAAGCATGATACAAATCCATGTGACAAAAATACAGAAGAGATACAAAGATTTGTTAATGCCATACTTGCAGCCGGGGAAGAGAAAAAATTGCAAAGGGAGAGAGGAAGATTAGTTGTGAGGGCAGCCATAGCTGGAACTCAAGGTGCTCCTATTGACATTGAAGAAGAAGAAGAAGCAACACTTGAGAGCATAGTAGGCTTTCTTTGCGGCCCGTGCATCCGCAAACAAAGTGCCTTTCCTTTTAGTGCTTCTACTTCCTCTAGTAGAGTGCCCGCTTCTTCACCGCCATTAGCATCAGGGATAGGCAAATATTTTGTGCACAGGGACAAACCTGGAGCACAACCATCATTAGAGGCCACTAGATGGAACAAGGAGGCACATGAGAAAACAGACAATGTTGTTGCTGATTTTTGGTATTTCAACATCTCACTGCGTGTGGTTGAGAGTCCATATTGGCTAAATATGGTGACCGCAATGACAGTTTCAAGAAAAGGGTACAAGGCCCCTTCTCGCAAGGATTTGAGTGAGAGGTTAATAAATAATCGGAATCCACTTGATTTCATTTATAAATTTTAATTGTTTTTTCTTGTTTATTAAATCAAAATTGTGTACTAAGACTTGATTTCACTTTGATTTTGTAGGTTGCTCATAAATGCAGTTGATAGGGCAAGAGCAGTGGTGGAGGACCAAAAAAAAGAGGAGTAAATTTAGCTGCACCATTCTTTCTAATGGGTGGAAAAATGGAAAAAAACGAACCATTATTAATTTTTTGGTTGCTTGCAAGGACAATGTGGTGTTTTGGAAATCGGTTGATACCTCCAACAAGATCAAAAATGCACAAACATTGGCATTAATGTTGGAGAATGTTGTCATGGAGATGGGAATAGAGAATGTGGTGCAAATCATCACAGATAATGCGACAGCATATGTGGCAGTAGGTAACCTTGTGCAGCACATGCCCTTGACCTTCTTTTGGAGGACATAAGAAAACTTGATTGGGTGACTCCAATTATGGAAGATGCAAGGCGGACCACAAAGTATATCTACAATCACCCTTGGGTTCTGAATTTGATGAGAGAGCACACTAATGGGAGAGATTTGGTGAGACCCGTTGTCACAAGGTTTGCAACAATCTTCTTGACGTGGCAAAGCATTCTTGTTACATTGGCTTCTTTGAAACAAATGTTTGTGAGTCAACAATGGTTTGACTCAAATCATTCAAAGAAGGTTGGAGGAGAGGTTGTGGCGCGCATAGTCTTTGACCACAATTTTTTGCAAAAGGCTTCTAAGATTGTGAAGGTAACTTCAAAACTTGAATTTTTAATTATTCTTGATTCAAGTCTCTCATTATTAATTTGTAACTTACTAAGTTAGTAACTTCATTAATTAATCCTTTTGTAAACTAATTTGTATTTTTCAAATTTCAATTGTAGGTGTCTGAGCCCCTGGTTAGAGTTCTGCGCTTGGTTGATGGGTATCAAACCCCAATAGGATATCTTTATGAGGCAATGGATAGGGCCAAAGAGTCTATAAAATTTACTACAAGGGGGATAGACTCAAATATGATCCCATTTCGGAAATTATTGATAAGAGGTGGAACAATCAGCTCTACCAACCCATTCATGCAGCAGGGTACTTCCTCAACCCCTGTTTCAAGTATGATGATTGTTATTCAAATTTTACTAAGACTTGATTTCACTTTGTTTTTGTAGGTTGCGTACTAAGACTTGATTTCACTTTGTATTTGTTTCAGGTATGATGATTCTTATTCAAATCCTAATGGAGAGGTCATGGAGGGCCTCTCTCTATGCATTTAGAGGATGATACCCGATGTTGTGGAGAGAGACCTTGTTGTGACCAAACAACAAATCTATGTGGAATCAATGGGTAGAAAATTCTCTTCAGAGTTGGCAATGAGAGCAGGAGGCACTCAAACCCCGGGTTAAAATTTTGCAATTTTGCCATTTGATAAATTATGTTTTCTCTTTTCTCTTTGCTTTCTAACTTCTCAATATTTTATTTTCCATAGGCTTGTTGGCAAAGTTGAGGTGGAACTACCCCACATCTAAAGAAATTTTCTCTCAGAATCTTATACCAGCCTTGTAGCTCATCCCATTGTGAACGCAATTGGAGCTTATTTGAGTCCATCCACACAAAGAAGAGAAACAAGTTAATTTGCCTTCAAACTTCACCTTGTATGTTTATAACTTTGCTTGCTTCACTTTGGCATCACCTTCATAAATGCTCTTCAGTTTATCCCATATGGCTTTAGCTGTTTGACAATGCATCACTTTAACAAACTCAATATTAGATAAACCACAAAGAATTGCATTCTTTTCCTTAGCATTATTTCCATACTCTCTCTTTTCAGCAGGATCAGTTAAAAGAGTTGTGGGCATTGTATAACCATTTACTACAGACATCCATACCTCAAACCCCAAAATGACAAATCAATTTCCATTCTTATACTCCCAAAAGCATAAATAGTACCATCAAATAAGGAGGAGCTTTATTTGAGGGGGATCCTTCTAAACAAGCCATGTGTTCTTTAACCAAGATCTACTTAACTTGATTAAGTCTTTTCAAGCACCGGGCTCTGATACCAAATTCATAAAGACTAACTTCATAAAGATGTCTAATACCTCACTCATAAAGACTAACTTACAACCGTACTACAGTATTTTTTTACAAATTGATGATAGTTGATAATTAGTCAAAATAAACACTCTGACATCTTTAACTTTCATATTTTACAATGACTTCCTCATCCCTCAATGTTACATTTCAGATTTAACAATAACAATGAACTATACATGATAAATTTCTAACTCTCTTTACATCTGCATTCCCTCAACTTGCTTTGCATCAGACTTGATATTACTCTTAGTTACCGATGCGCTCTCTAGAGATCTAGATGCCGAGGCGGATGCGCTGGGAGACGGAGGCGTGGTGGATGCTGGCAGGAAGCGCATCCTGGGCCTGTGGATGCCCCCTGCCAAAATCCACCATGCATCTGGGGTTTTATTTGGCCATTTCGTTACAATAACTGTGTCCGGGTGAGTCTTGGCAGGAAGGGCATACTGGGTTGATTCCGCTAGTCTCAGTCCTGTGGCAATTGTGTCTGGGCGAGTGCAGACTGCAAGGAATGGATGACAAGTGCAATGTGTTTAGTGTTTGTGTTAACAAAGACGGATTGCAGTCCATTTCCAAATCCTCCCGTGTTATGGCATGTCGTGACCAGTCATCTCGTGTCGTGACTTTTGTTTTTCTTTTATTTTGGTTTTGTAGGTTTTTTAAAAGTTTGATATAATTTAGAACTTTATTTTTAAAATGTATAAAATTTATTATAAATAAATCGTATTCTATTTTTTATAATATAAATTTTTAAATGGTACATTTAAGTAGTATATATTGTTAGATTAAAACATAGACATATTAAATTAAACTAAATATAATTATATTATATTATATTGTAATTTTATCAATTAAATTTTATAAATATATAAATTATATGTTTAATAATAGATGTTTATAAAATTATTAATTATTAATTGTATTTTTGTGTGCATTTCAGTGTAACACGGGGACGTGTCCCCCCCCCCAAATCCTCAACGCACTCGGGACGGGGACGCACCCGGGACAGGGGGACGTCGTTCCCACGTTTCCAGCGGCGCCGCCCATTGGCCACCATTTCGTGAGGGACGCAGGGACGTCCCCACATCCCCCTTTGGGAACAGGGGACGCAAAAGATTCCTTGATGGAGAACGGGGACGCCCAAACGTCCCTCGACCCCAAAAGGGGACGCACGGGCGTCCCCCGTCAAAGCACACAAATAAAGCCATTTAAAAAAAGAGATTTTAAGACATAACATCAGATTATTCGACATAACATCCAAAAAAGAGATACTCATAATTTTGATACTCATAGAACTCTTCCATTTGCTGATTCGACTATTTATAAATTATAATTATAATTCTATTGTTCAAACTTCAATGTTCTATGTTATCAACTTATTGTTCCATGTTCAATGTTCAAACTTCAATGCAATGTAGTATTTAGTTTTACTTTTACTAATAGTAATTCTAAATGTCTTAGACTCTTATATTGTTATACATTTTTTCATAACTAGCATTTAAGTACCACATGTATAGTATATAATATATATAATATAGTGTATACACCCCTCCCCCCTCCCGTCCCCCGCCACCGTCCCCAAATTGAGGCCCCTCTGTCCCCCCTGCCCGGAAACTTGTCCCCTATCCCGACGTCCCCCGTCCCTGGTCCCCCAGGGCGGTGAAACTATGGTGTATATATGTGTGTGTGTGAGCGTGAGTATATATATATATACACGCACCCAAAACCCCCCAAAAAAAAAATCACGCATCTACGTACCGGATTCTCATACCCGCATCCGCATCCGAATCGGTAACTTAGATATTACTTATTAATGATTTACACACCCTCACAGCACTGCCTTCATCAAACTTTAGAATCCTTTAAATAGGACTTGTCTTATCTCCCATAGCTTGAGTAGTTTGAAGAAAGTTAAAATTATTTTGGAGGTAGTTTCAAGTTTCAACTACCTACAGTAACATCAAAACTATTCTTTACAGTTACAACTGATGCATCATTCCTCTTAATTGCTTAAATATATATATATCTTTAAAGGCAATCAATAATAAGGAAGAGGTTGCAGTTTTGTAACTGTGTGCAGTTGGCAGCAACTACTTGAAACAGAACTCAATTGTGGCCAAATCAAACCAAACCAAAACTGATTTAAAAAAATCAACCCAATGTATGCAATATTGAAATTCTGATCAGGATTTGCAGAATACAGATCAGCGAATATCGAAACTGTGTTTTAACGTCATCTTTTGAGTCTGATAAAATCAGACATCTTCAACAGCAAATCACTCTATGTTGTATGTACCATAGAAACAAGACTCGGACTCCGAAAGGCCGACCCGACTCAGGACTCGGAAAAAAATCAGCAGGACTTGGCAGGACTCAGCAAAAACCAGTTACTAGTGAGTCTCACCTAGAGCGAGTTCCTGGAGAGTCCCAGGCCCCTAGGACTCGACTAGGGTCACTTGACTCGGGAATCGCCAAGACTCAGAGAGTCCTGGAGAGTCTTGAAACTACGGTATATACAAATAAAGTGAACAATTGAATACTGTTATGCACAGAAATATCAATTTCAAACAAGGGTTTCTTATTATGTTTGCAAATGTTTGTAAGCACTTTTACATCTGTTATTTGACATCAATGACAAATTCTTCTAACACTGCGCAAAGACTACACCTACTTCATCACCCAGCACCTACCTTAGACGCCTTCATAGGAAGGATGGAGGTTTCTCTAAGCCATAGACTTCTAGTTATTGTCTTAATATTTGTTTGGAACTTTTTTATGTCATGGATTTGATATTCCATGAGTTTTGTCTACATTTGACAATATTTATTATTTATATATTTAAGTGTACTATTTCCTTCAGTTACAATTTGGATTTATACTTATGTAATCGATATATACTAGTGTATGTGATCAAATTAGCTTTTATTTGATGATGTTATTGTGTCTTTACGATTTATCTAATTAAGGGTGCATGAAACAAATTTGAAATCCTAAAGAATCTCTAAATTTCTTGGGTTATTCATGCTGAATTTTTGATGAGTTTTTTCGACGAGTCCAAGTCCAAGCCTAAATCATGCCTGCAGAGTCCGGGGCAAGTGCAAGTCTCGTATTTGTGGATCATATCTTAGATTCATTCCGTTGTTTTATAACCACAATGAATAATTTTTACTAAAACTACTTAAGAAAATGAGATCCATTGTCGTAGATGGCCAACTATAATCAAGGACTTTGAAAACCTTTCGAGGAAAAGATAAGGCACAACAATGTTAATCTCAGGTAAAGAGGTAGATCCTCATCCTCCAATTACAAGGAAACAATATTTTCAACAACAATGCAGCCATCCTGCTCACACATGAGAAGGTCTATGTTTCACCCTATCATTTGCATCAGTTGTATAAAATATTGCGAGTTTGTTCACAATTGAAAAATTTATATTGGTGAATGATATGCCAAGTACAATCACAACAATTCTAAAAGTTGGCATTCTAGAATTTCGGTCCAGAACCCTTCAAAATCAGTAAAAATGAACTTTTGCATGGATTACCTTGCTAATGTGGAAAAGAGTTACTTCTGCAAGCAGAAGTTCTTACCCATTAGAAACTGAAACTAGGAGGGCACCTGATCTAGTTCATTTCTCAGGGAAGAATTTCTTTGAGACAGGAATGTCCCATTATAATAGTCATTCTTTCAGGACCACAAGTTCTTTACTGGTGCTGAAATTGAGTTTGCATGAACTTGCTTGTCTATAATAAGATTAGAGTACATACATAAAAACAGTATAATATTAAAAAGGCATGGTAGAATAGATAAACTTCCAAACTAAGATTTACATGTAGCAAGGGCGTGACTTAAATGATTTGGATGGTTGAAAACAACAATTCACACATCTACTTATATTGTTATAAAATAATGTGCTATTACCCTACAACACCTCAAGCCACTAAAAAAAGGTCCAAATTCCAAGGTGGTAAAATTTAGCTGTGAGACACCTACCTAGAAATGTTAACCTTATAAATTTTACAAAATATCCTTAGGGAGTGAAAATCTTGCTTGAAAGTATTGCAAGGTTACATATAGAAATGTCCATACCAACTCCCCTTCTAGGAATCTAATATTGTGTCAATAAATAGCAGGACTATATACATAAGAGGCATTCAAGTTTTTAAGAAACAGGATTTTCCTAGTCAACAAAAACTGAGCTAAGACAGATTCCTTCTTTTACAAAGCATCTCTCTACTTCATACCTCCATATTCCTGCTAGCAAGTTTTTCATCTACAAATAGTAGTTGTCCATTTGTTGAAGATGTTGCTGCCACCCGTGCTCTTCTTCCTTGAATCAAAGCTGAAGCTTGACCACTGAGCAAATCAAACTGATTCTGCAGACGCCTCAATCGTTTTTGCAATTCTAACGCTTCAGCCCTATATGCTGCTGTTGCTTCCCTGCCATGCAAGCAAAACAAGACAAAATAATTAATATGTATTAAGATAGTGACACAGTTAAGTACAAAAAATACTCCTAGTTATGATAAAATTGTGAAAATAATTTAAATTTCAAAATTCTACGTCTCTGACAAAGAGCCACTATGCAAAGATGGTTGTATATAAATTTTCATGCAAACTAGTTCATTCAGAGTGGTAAAATATGACTGCATCCACATTAGTTAAACTACCTACACTTTCTGAAATCTATGCTATGTCAATCATCTTGACTTTCTTGGAGAAAATTTTGTTTCAGTTTATGAAATATAAGACTGAAATAATAAGTGACAGTTCTCTTGATTTCATTGCTAAAATATGCACCCACCAAACTTGCAATCAACACAGCCCACACAAACAATATGCACATGAGAAACCAAATTTATGAAATTATTTCAAGAAATGCTTTCAAGAAACATATACCATCAGAATCAATGGTTGAGAATAATCCAGGACTGACTTCATTTTTAGTTCAAGTATCAATAACTAGAACTGAAAGTGATAAAGGAAAACTTCTATTGAACAAATCCATTATCATGACAGGAGGAATTTTACTTTTTGACTAAGGATCAAAACAAATCTTTTCTTGAAAACAATCAAGCACTAAATTGATGTTTGGTTCAACTATCACTACCTTTTCCTTCCATGGTTGAAAATAATCCTGGACAAATTTCATTTTTAGTTCAAGTATTAATAACAAACTGAAAGCAGGTAAGGAATTATTTCAGTGAGAAAATCTGTTATCAAGGATCAAAACATATCTCTGTTTGAAAATAATCAAGGACAAACTACATTTTTGGTTCAAGTATCACTACCTATTCCTTCCCTATCCTGAATACATATTAAAAAAAGGTGAAGAAAGGAAAATAGCATATTTTCCCAACTATCAAGATAATCCTGTGATGATTTCCATGAATTATCTTCTCAAGAGAGCACTAAAGAAAAACACTTGTCACTAACTGATTTGAGTTTGAAAGGATAAAACAGTATTAGTTGGCAACCCGCAAACAATTCATTATTCAACAAAATAGGCAATACAATCAATAACGGAATAATTTGGTTGATAGATAGGAATCACATTTGTCTGACCAGCAGAAAGTTAATGCAACCTGGTATAGTTTGATCAGACAGATAATAGGCAAACCAGTCTTTCAGGCTGCAAACTGCATTTAACAAAGAGATTGGAAATTGAATGAATAGTATAGAAATAACATATAAGGATCTGAGACACGAATACTATAACATAATATTTCTACGAATCACAAAAGAGATTACTAGTATAATATAGATGATAGCTCTTTTCATATAATTTACTTGTTTTAGATCTGGTAAAGAAATACCATATAAGTTATACAGCCTACATTCAAATTTCCTGTCAATAGCAAACATAAATACCCTCAAACCTGTATGGTTTGTATGAGCATATTCGTAATCTTCCAAATGTCTCTAAATTACATTGGCATTCTCATGTGCATAAAAGGGAGTCTTAGTAGCAAAAATGGCATGAATGCCACTTCTAATATAGATATCGCAATTTATTTCCCTCAAACTAGCTAGCTTGTATGAACATATTGTCAATCACCGAAAAGTCTATATTTCATTGCACATTCATGTGCATAGAAAAGAGAAAGTCGGTAACAAAATAAAGCATCAACACAAGTTTACTTCTGCTAAAGGATTCACTTGTGTTCTTAGCTTAAATATTACTGAATATGATACCTCCTCCTAAAAATCATATCTTTTGAACCAGATATACCTGATTTCTGTCAAAGATTCCTCCGTTCCCAAAACAGCTTCCTGATTGCTTCTCCTGCTTGAAAATGCAGAAATACTTTCATAAGCAAAATCCAGATCCTCTCCCTACAAGTAGAAAAGCAAGTGTTAATTGTAAATTGACTATGACAATATGATAAAAGCTTATAATCCAACAGGATATTATCAAGAACATTACATTGGCATAATATATACTGCACTTAAAAAGAAACAAAGAAATAAGATGAAGAATTGGTATATAAATGAAAAACAAACAAGGCACCACCACTAATCATGTATACATCCTGTAGGGAGCCCCACACTAACATCAAAGAATTTCCTAACAAGTTGGATTAGTCACGTGTAATGTCCAATTTTTGACAGATTCTGTAAGAAGCCACGCCAAATCTGATCCAAAAATTTAGCCCTTTTTTACCAATTCAACTACAAGACATTTTATCAAAAAGTTTGCATGCTATAAATGTGACGGTGATTTAAGACTTGCAGATGATAGATTTCCTTTTGATGTTTGAATGCATAACAGATGTATGGCATCATGGAATCAAGAGAAAGTATAACAGATAAGCAATAATGTCAAATAATTGTGATGCAATGTCAAATAAGTATATGCTGTAGTTTCCATTGTGCTTTACAAGTTTATACAATAGTATCCAAACTCATAATTGAGAATAAGTGACAAGGACTGAGATGAGACTAACTTCTCAGATTAAGATCATACTGAAACTCTTGAGATTGCATTAATATTCATGGCTGAAATTATAAGGAAAGAATGTTAGCAATCTGACCTTTTTTTCTGAGTTGTCTAATAGTAAATTAAATGTATCCAGCAAAGACTTCTATGAACAATCTGAGAGTAAAACCATAGGCAATCTTATGCGAGTCTGGAACTCCACTCTTTAATAGGGAATAATGAACAGCAGATGGATATTGACATCGAAAAGTTAAATCATATCTAAAAATGAATTGTATTGTTCTCAGAATACATATAACATCTGAAATTGCAGAAACGACACTGAGGAAAATACACAGCAATTCCCATCATTGGTTCCTCTTTCCAATGTATTATTGTTAATATCGCCAAAGATCATTCCCAGCAACCTCTAAAAATGTCTGGAAATATATGGATGTTCGCACAGAGATAGAACATTCCCAGCTGACTGATATCAAGAAACACAGGGATATAATGTGAAGTGTCTTACAATGAAGATGCAACTGAACACAACCAGCAACCACTGAGCTTATACCCCATTCTTTAGTTATGGGGTATAGCAGAAGCTATAATACCCACCATGCAGCTAAATGCACAGAATAGTATAGCAGAAGCTAAAGGGCATCCATTTGCTTACCTTAAAATTTTGCAAATATATTCAACCCTTGATGGCCTCCAATATAATGCTTGCCAGATGAATACCTTGTTTTGCAATTTATCTCAGAATGAGACTTCACAAATCTGAAATCTCCTTAAAACTGAACAGTAAACTGCAACTGTGAATTATGAAATGAATTCACTTGAAAGATGGAAGTAGATTTCCGTCCAAGCCACCCAAAACCCAAGGGTTTCCGTCCTAGGACTTGCTGAACCAAAAGCTAGAAGCTCTCAGAGCTCTTCAAGAGTAAATAATAAACCAAGCATCCCTGAAAGTGAGCTCTTGGAAATCTTTTATAACACTCTCATAAGAGCTCATTCACTCATCTCACCAATGTGGGTTAGATAAAATCACTTTCCCCATCACTTTTGTCTTTCCCTTTTTTTCAGGATTTTGCTTTTCCCTTCTATTTTCTCGTGATTGCTATTTTTCTACCATTGCTTTTTAGCTATTTTTTCCCTGACTTCTTTTTAGCTATTTTTCCGCGACTGCTTTTTAGCTAATTTTTCCGCAGCTGCTTTTTAGCTATCTTTCCACAATTGCTCTTTTTTTAATATTTCCCCATGTTAATCACAATAACTTCCCCTTTAACTTAGGTCCCCATATCAATAAAGTTAAATATTTTAATTTTACTTTATAATTTAACTTTATTGATAAATAAATTAATAATCATAACCAAATATTAATATCTCTAGTCTATATTAACAATTACCATCAACAAAATATTATCTATGATTCCCCGATGATAACGACTTGGCCCAACTGACTTACTATAAATAGCAAGTATGCCAAAACTGCATCCAGACACCTCAAATTGACCTTCAACAAGAACTACCTAGGCCAAATGGTCGCAAAGTCCCTTAAATGTCCTAAGTATCCTACATGACCGTGGAGAAATAGGCTAACAACAAACTCAACAACTTGTGCTAGAAAGGGGACATTACAGATTCGAGAAATAAAACATTATTTAATTTCTAAAGGATAAAATATATAAAAATAATGTTTATTCAAAACCTAATATTAAATAATTAATTATAAATAACTTTGGACAAACAATTAATTAAAGTTAATTCGAGCAATGTAAAGACCCCTTTCCTACCACTTGCCCTAATAGTGCAAGTTAGGAATATTGATTTAAGGAGTCATTCTTCCTATCCAAGTATGTTAGCATATTACTCCATGTTAACCATCATTATTCATAAATATTAAAGAAATGCAAACCATCAACTGATATACTAATCAACATAGTCTAGATTTGACATTCGGGGATCTCTTCACATAGACCACGCGAATCCCTTCTCTTTTTCCATACTAATGTCATCATAAGGTGGAAGACTTACTTGTGCCAAGGGCACATAAAACAGACTACAAGCGGCCTCCCTCAAGGCATAACCCCAATGTTGGGACAACCGTCATGTGCCCGAAATTACTCCGCCTCTCCCTTCCACAAACTCCCTACCCTAGGACACCTTAGTAATGGATAGGAGGTAGATTCCTATTATCTATACTTGGAGTACCTGATTTAGATATTTTCTAAACATATCCATAATCTTATTTTAATTCTACTTATTCCTCATACATTTTGAAATCTATTATAATCATATATATATATAGACACACACATATATATAAATGGTCTATAATCATAAGGATCTATTTATCAAATTTATTATATGTTGTATACAATTATAGTTCCTAAATTAAATTCCTATTATGGTGAGTACTTTTATTTTATTATTTCCTTACTACACTATTCACCTCGTCACATAAGATCATTCACTACTTACTTTTACATGATCCATTGTTATATTACAAAGTAATTGGTAAAATATTATGTTATGATATTAACAAGAGCATAAGCTCAATAAAAAGGGAATACAAACTTTACAAAGAGGCAAGTTTCTAAAATAGAAACTGCCAGAAAGATCAGAGACGATCTTAAGAAGATATTTACAAGTTACAATATTCAGCAATAAATAGGGAATACAAACTTTACAAAGAGGCAAGTTTCTAAAATAGAAACTGCCAGAAAGATCAGAGACGATCTTAAGAAGATATTTACAACAAGTTACAATATTGTGCATTAATACTAAAAATAATAAAATATTATTCTAATACCCTCCCTTAATGCTCAATCTATCAACTACACCAATAGACCCTCTGAATTTTATAAACTTATCTGAACTGAGGGGCTTGGTGAAAATATTTGTTGGCTTCTTTGAAGTAGGAACATACAGCAACTAAATGGATCCGTCTTCAACCAACTGTCGAATGTAGTGACAGTGAAGTTCTATGTGTTTGGTTCGTTCATGGAAGACTGGATTTTTGGCAAGTTTGAGCACTCTTTGATTGTCTGAAAACAAAGGAGTCGGACTGGTTTAAGATATTTGCATATCTGCAAGCATCCGACGAAGCCAAACTGCCTCACAAGCTGCCTTAACAGCTCCTCGATACTCTGCTTCAGTCGAAGAGAGAGACACCGCCTGTTGCTTCTTACTGGTCCAGGTGACTGCACCAGAACCCAAACTGAACACATATCCAGAATTTGATTTCCTATCATCAGCGGAGCCTGCCCAATCTGAATCTGTGAACCCACTGAGTCTAGGATCATCACACCTAGTGTAAAGAATGCCATAATCTGAGGTGCCCTTGACATATCACAGAACACGCTTTGCGGCTACCCAATGATCAACCTTGGGGGCTGTCATGAAGCGGGATATGTAGCTCACTGCAAAACTGAGATCAGGACGAGTGGCAGTGAGATAGATGAGACTACCCACTAGTTGTCTGAATTCGGTTTCATCGACAGGAAGGGAATCAGATGCAGCTGATAATTTCAGACCAGTCTCCATCGATGTGGAAGCAGGTTTGCAATCCTGCATGCGAAACCTGTCAAGCAAGCTTCTGGCATACTTAGACTGAGAAAGGAAGATTCTGCTATTAGTCTGCCAAACCTCAACACCCAAACAATAATGAAGAAGTCCGAGATCTGTCATATCAAAAGTGCTGCACAAATCCTATTTGATGTCGGACATCAATTGTGTTGAATTCCCAGTAATGATCAAGTCATCCACATAGACAACAAGAAAGAGAATATCATTACCAGAGTGTTTGATGTAGAGATTACTATCTGAAGGGCTACGTTGAAAGCCACGAGCAACCAAAATTGATCAATTTTTATGTACCATGCCCGAGGAGCCTGTTTAAGTCCATAGAGTGCTTTCTGGAGTCGACACACTTTGGGTTCTGAACCGGCAACCTTGAAACCAGGAAGCTGCTTCATGTAGACTTCTTCCTGTAGTTCACCCTTAAGGAAAGCACTCTTTACATCCATCTGATGGACTTCCCAACCATACTGAGCTGCAATGGCGAGAAGGAGACGAATAGGACTCATCTTAGCAGTAGGAGCAAAGGTCTCCTCGTAGTCAATGCCTTCTTGCTGGGTGAATCCGCGAGCAACTAATCTAGCCTTATATTTGTCTAAGGTACCATCGGCATGATACTTGACCTTATAGACCCATTTACAGCTAATGGATTTCTTCCCGTGAGGAAGATCTGAAAGCACCTAGGTGTGATTCTTCTGAAGACTTTGGAACTCAGCATCCATTGCCTGTTCCCATTCTGGAATTCCTTTGGCCTCGGCATATGTCTGAGGCTCATAGATGTTGTGGATGTTAGCCATAAGAGCAAAATTGACTGTGTTATGTTGGATGCTCTTTTTTCTGGAAGTTCTACCCTCAATGAGCTCATCAGGCCGGAGATCACAGATGGTCTTGGCCCACCATTTGGGCCGAAGGGTAGGTGTGCCAACATCAGGAGTGGGAGGAATAACTGGAAGAGGAAGCGGATCAGGATCAGGAGGAAGGTGTGCATCTTCCAGAGGAAACTCAGGTGGTGTATTATCAAGAACAGAGTTGGTAGCATCCCTCCCATCAGGTGAACCAATAGGAAGGTCAATTCTCAAGTCAGAGGCCTGTAAGGGTGGATCCCCAGAACAAAATGGGCCTCGGTCTTCATCAAAAACAACATCACGACTGAAGATAACATGGTCAGTGTCAATATCAATCAAGCGATAGGCCTTATGGTTGTCATTGTACCCTGTAAACATGAGTTGTTGACTCTTTGAATCCAACTTAGTGCGCTTAGCATCAGGAATCCATACATAAGATAAAGAGCCAAAAACTTTCAAATGGCTGATCCGAGGTTTGCGACCAAACCATGCTTCCTCAGGAGTCATATTTTTAACAGCATGAGTGGGTGACCTATTAAGAAGATAGACAACTGTGAATACTACTTCTGCCCAATATTTCCTAGGAACGTTTCTATGTTCCAGCATAGACCTAGCCATCTTTGTAATGGTGCAGTTGCGACGTTCTACAACGCCGTTTTGCTGAGGGGTGTAAGGTGTGGTGAACTAACGTTTTATGCCATGAGCATCACAGAAAGTAGAGAAAGCAGACGAACAAAACTCCCCTCCATTATCAGACCTAAGAATAATAATAGAAGAACCAGACTCTTTTTCTACTAAGGCCTTAAATTTTTGAAATACAGTAAACACATCTAATTTTTTCTTTAGGAAATACACCCACATTTTACAACTGAAATCATCAACAAAAAGCAAGAAATACCTGTACCCAGTAACAGAAGTAGTATTCATAGGACCACATACATCAGCGTGGACCAGTTGCAATACCTTGGAGGCTCGCCATGAGTCACCATCCTTGAAAGGTGTCTGGTGCTGCTTCCCAGCTTGGCAAGCTTCACAAACTCAAGGATTCTAAGTCTGAATATCAGGTAGGCCATGGAATAGGTCGTCCCGAACAAGCTGTGTAAGACACTGAATATTCAGGTGACCATATCGTTGATGCCAGAGATTGGTGAGGGCGGAAGTGTGCTATGAAGGCATGCTCAAGAGAATCGCCTGTGTCCACAAGTCTATGGAGACCAGTATCCTCAATGCCAACAGCTAGAGTAGTGTGAGAAGCACGATCAACAATCGAGCACTTATGCGCACTAAAAATAACATCCAGCTGAGGAGAATGTCGCATGATCTGACTGACTGAAAGGAGATTAAGTTCCATGTCAGGAACATAGTGCACATTGAGAAAGAGAAGACATCTTCCGCCTGACTGTATCTGAACATTGCCCTTGCCGACAATAGAGTACTCTTCACCACCTCCAAAAATAACTGAGTCCGTGTAGGAGAACTCAACAAACCAATCACGCCTGTGAGTGAAATGTTGAGAAGCACCAAAATCAATGTACCAGGCAGAAGACTTCACATGGTCTGCAGGTCTTTTAGCCATGAAGGCAAAAAAGGCAGATTCTTGCTGCTCTGTGTGCTCAGCAACATTTTCTTGGGGCTGAAACCCTCCCTGCTTCCGCTGCTCGGAGGCCAGTCTGGTACTGCAATCTTTGATCATATGACCAAATTTGTGACAGTAATTGCACTGCACCTTTTTCTTAGAACCATCCTGAGATTGAGAAGGGCCCTTCTGCTGAAAGGACTGATATGACTGAAATTTGCCCCAATCCTTTTGAGAGGATTGGGCTGGGAAGGACTATTCTGAGGAGGACGAGGTGGCACTGCTACCGAACTATTGTTTCCAACGATCCTGCTGCAGAAGTTTGGTGCACAACTCTGGGAATTTTAGATCCACATTAGTCAAAGTAATGTTGAGAGTTTCTATGAAGTGCTCATAAGAGGATGGTAGACTTTTCAAAGTAATGACTACCATATCTTCTTTCTCCATCTTCCGACTGATAGCTTCAAGCTGATCGCGTATGTCTTTAATCTTCGTGAGATGCTCCTGTAAGGACATGCGTTCATCCATCATGATGGAGAACAACTGGTTCTTCAGAAAGAATGCGCGACTTTTGTCTGATGCCTCATGCAACTCCTTTAGATACTTCCAGATGTCGGCAGCAGATTTTCCAGAGGGAATCTAAGGGAGTTGATCAACGATGACAGAGAACTTGAGAAGCATGACAGCTTCTCGATTCCGATCGTCAAACTTGTCCTAATCTGCAGGGACAGAGGTCGGATGAGTCTCAGTGCCAAGAACAAGCGCATCCAGACGACAGTACTCAAAGATGGTCAACATGCGCTGCTTCCAGGTGTTATAATTGCGGTCGTTGAATCGTTGATTGCCTTCCAACATCAAGTTGGTGAGTGACGCCATCTTGCACGCTTCCCAATGTAGAGAGAGCGAGAAATTAAGAAGAGGCGCAAACCCGGAATTCAAAACACGAATCCCAATGCAAAAAACAGAGGCTGAATCAGGTACAAACGACAAAAAAAATGAAGTACAACTAGCACGGATTTCAAGAAAAATTTCCGACTGGCCCAGAAAAACTGACAAAGACCCAGAAGGCATCTGAAATCAGATTTGAAATCCGCGGACACAAATTTTGAGGCACGAAAAACGATGCACCCAGAAAATTCGGAAACGAACCCACTTGAGCTCTTGAAAAACCCAGAAGGAATCTACAAAATTATTTTGAATCCGATACGAAAAATGTGAGTTTCGAGTGAAACCCTAGCCAGCTGCTTCAAACTCCAAAAAATGGCGAATTTGCCGAGTTTAGCTGAGAAAGAGCCATCATTTATTAGCAAAACGACCTCGAGAGGTCGTAATGGCTATCTGATGAAAAAACGAAGCCAAAGAATGCAATATTTTGGTCATGGGTTGCAGAAGACGTGAGAGAAATATTGTAGATACTAAAAATGTTGCAAAGGAAAACCACGCTCAAAAAACCGCGACCAGAAGTAAGAATCACATAAAGAACCACGATCCATGGAAAAAAAATGCAATTTTCAGAAGTTTTAAGAATCGCGATTTTCTAAAGTTTAAAAACCCGCGATTTTCAGAGAGAAGTCTCAAAAAAAACAGGTTGTATAAACCAAGAGCTTAGAATTTTCTCAAGGAAAATATTTCGAAAAATTAAAGAGAAGAATTTCGAAAATGAAACTTTTTAATCTCTCGACAACCTAGCTCTGATTCCATATTACAAAGTAATTGGTAAAATATTATGTTATGATATTAACAAGAGCATAAGCTCAATAAATAGGGAATACAAACTTTACAAAGAGGCAAGTTTCTAAAATAGAAACTGCCAGAAAGATCAGAGACGATCTTAAGAAGATATTTACAAGTTACAATATTGAGCATTAATACTAAAAATAATAAAATATTATTCTAATATGTTAATATTATGTTTACATAAACAAGACTGATTCCCCCAAAATCTGTGTTACTCATGGTCCAATGGCCGAGGATATCTTGTATTCTCCTTCTTACTCTATGTTTATCTGATCCCTTGTTGCGTACTTTCTACAAATGTGATGTATTTTCTCTCATTTTCCTTAGTTTCCCATCTTATATTATTTTGCCTGTCGTCTATACCTAATACCTTATTCCTATATCGCTCTGCAATGCCTTTTACTATATTTTTACCCAAACTTTATATCTCTCGTGTGAATAGGGTGAGAGGATATCCATTCATGGGTCGCGACCTTACTCGTGACCTTAATACTGTCGCTAGGAACCAAGGGCGGGTCGACGGCTTAGTTTATTAATTAACGTCATCGACCATGATCAAGATTGTGTCTATTATTAATATGAATTGATATTATAATGTTTAATTATAAGTTGATTAATATTTATAATTATATTATATTGATTAATTAATAATATATTGATTGATATTATTAATATAAATATTAATATTAATCAAGTATATTAGTTGATTATATTAATAATATTATTAGTGTTATATTAAGTATTGATAATTGTTAATTGCTTATTATGATATTTGAGAATTGATATTTAATATTAAGAATTGTTTATTATTATATTATTAGTATTAAGTATTGATTACATTATAGACATTCACTATATTATTGTTCATTCACTAATATATTATATTATATCGATTAATAAATTATATTCTTTTATTGTTATATTAATAGTACAGTAATATTTTTTTTTATTTATTATTAAATCCTATTCCAGAAAGGGGACGTCACAATTCAAGTCTTTATCGATAAAAGGAGTTTAAACATATATTTATATTCAAAGAGAGTGTGTTTGAACGAATTATATATATGCATTGAAATACATTGATAATGTATATATGTCGATTATGGCTCGTGACAAGTAACTGTGCGAGAACTAAATTTAATAATATTTAAGTGGCTTTGGGATTGATGTTGAACATGGAATGATTCACTTTTCTCTCATTATAAGTTCTATGTAAATACCCACACTTGCAAGCTCAAGACGGAAACCCTGAGAACATCACGTTTAACAAGTGAGACTAATCTACTCAAACCAATCTTGGAGGAATCATCCAGATTTCTCAATTGGGAATTAACAGTTGGATTGTAGGATTTGTTAAGTCTCCATTCGAAACAAATTTGAAGTATAACGACTCAGGATGGAAGCCATGAGAACATCATCTTTAGGAGTAGAACTGATTTGTTCTAGGTGATCTTGGAGGAGTCATTCAAGCTTCTCGGTTGATATTAACGATTGGATAGCATCAATTGATGAAATCTTCAATGAAGATCAATTTCGAATTTACAAAGGTATTTATTTACTTTTCAGAATAACATACAAGAAGATAAATTTTAATATTTTTGAGAATAAAGTCTTGTGATTGGAAAATGATCAAATCTTTATGTCGATCGATTTAGTGGATGAAATAAATATTATGCTGAATAGATGATGGGAACATATTTTTCCTTTGCATTGAAACATTTCAGGAAATCGTTTGGAATTTGTCAAGTGCGCCACTATCCCACAATGGTTCATAAAATTATATTGAAGAATAAAAGCACAGCTTGGAGGTTGTGAGGTACAAGTGGTTTTGGGTGGAAACTCTCAAGCTGATGGTAACTACCAGTTCAGCCTGAAATATCCCTAATCAACTTGAAATGAAATATGGCAAATACTCCAAGAAATTTGAGCTCATATAGATTTAAAAATTACAATGTGAATGCATTCCCAATGACAACTCCAGTCAATCTCATACCAAGTACATAATGAAAATATACATGTGAACACTAAATTCAACCTTCATGGGCAGTGGCTCCCATGCAATAGATGATAGATGCACGTTGGAAATCACGAATGACAATCCCAGCAATAGAGTATGTCTTTGTTCGATTTGGATTGCAGAGAGATCCAATTAATGTTATACTATTACCCATGATTTGTTGTTGTCCCCAATTCATATGTACTCACAAGGTATATATGAATCAGTAGATGAAATCAATGTTATGGCCCGAACTAGTTGTTAATATTAGAATAATATTGTATTATTTACCTCATAACTGTCGTTTAAGTCAATGTATCTTCCGATGTATCTGGTCACTTAATGTATCTAGTCAATTAGATAGTTTTGCGTATTTCTAATTTAAGTTCTCAGTTAACAATTGTTTCTTTTAGAAACATCATCTTTGTATTTCTTTATTTAAGGAGGCTCCTTTGTAATAACTTCATTGAATATCAATCGATTATCATCTCATATATTAGAGCGCATAGGTTAGTTTTTCTTAATTTCATACCTTGAATTAAATTCCAAAAGTTTTAACATTTTTCTATGAAAAAATGTGGTCACAGAAATTTTATAAAAATGTTTAGAAGTTTTTTTCCCAATTTTTTAATAAAAATCAAACAGTTTCAAAAGAAAGGGTTTTTCAAATTCCAAATCTCTGAAGATTTTGAAGATTTTCTTTCAAGATTTCAAAGGTTTTTCTACCAAGCTCCAAGGTTTTCTATCTCAAAACTACATTTTTTGGAGGTTTTGTTTGTCGCATTCAAGGGTTTTCACATTTGCTCAGGAATGGAGGGTTTTATGTCTTAAAACTACTTTTTTCGAAGGTTTTGTATGATTTGTTTCCACAAAAAATCATTATGGATTTATGTTTTTTTCCTAGAAAAAAACATGGCTTTTTTTATTTTTTTCCAAAAAAACCATGTAGCCTTTCTCTTTCTTTTCTGGGTTTTGCTTGATTTTTTTACACAAATCGTGATTTTTTGTAAAAGGGTTTTGGCTCAATTTTTCCCAAAAATTGTGGCTTTTCTTCATCGTAGGGTTGTTGGTTTTTTGACAATTTTTACACAAAAAATCATAGGTTTTTATCATTTTTTCCTCCAATGAAGCTTTTTGACAATTTTTTCACAAAATCGTGGCTTCCTATCATCGGCAAAATGTTTTGACGATTTTTTAAAAAATCATCATTTCTTGTAGAGTGTTTCACTCCGTACCTTGCGTTTCAAGGGCGAACGGTGTTCCTGCAAATGTACTGGAGCTTATTAGTGTTTGTGGTTGTTGTTGCTTTTAACAATTTTTGGCAAAATTGTTGTTTTTCAAAGTTGTGAAGTTTTTTGAAGCTGATTTCGGTGGAAGGGATAGCTTGTTACCCAACATCATGTTGGAAGGATTATGGTAAACTTGGTCATATGCAGAAGTTTTGCAGCACTAGGGAGGGTCTCAACAGAAGGCTCATGTCGCAGAGTGATCTGAAGAAAAGGGAGCAGCCTTCTATGCATTCATTGCCAAATGACTTGTAGATTCAATCTTTTGTAGGGTATTAGTTAATAAATTGACCATTAAGGGAGTGCATTAGAATAATAGTGTATTATTTACCTCATAGTAGTCATTTAAGTCACTTAATGTATCTGGTCACTTAATGTATCTAGTCAGTTAGATAGTTTAGTATATGTTTATTTTAGTTCTCAATTAAAAAATTGTTCCTTTTAGAAACATCATCTTTGTATTTCCTTATTTAAGGAGGATCCTTTGTAATAGCTTCATTAAATATCAATCAATTATCATTTATATTAAAGCTTTGCCATGGCTGCCTCAAGGATCATAACCTACACCAAGCCTACCATGGGTTGAAAAACTTCTACCACCCTTGTCATATTGTCTTGGCAACACAATTGTGGTAGTCAATGTAGATATATGCATTCAAGCCTTAGCATCTCTTTGCTTCAGTATGCTTCTCAGTGGATTATTGCACCTTGCAGTTGCATTAGCAGAGTTACTAGTATCTTCAGAATACTTAATATTTATCCTCTAATGTCTATGGGCATATTTTCGTGAATTATCCTTTCTACTCAATAATCTCTTCTTATATAAGCAGCAACCTTAGAGGATAATATCGCTTTTGCTGGTGATATCGCTTCTAACCCACAGCCTGTGAAATAGTCAATATGAATTAATGTTCCTCAATGTTATGCCTTTGAATCATAACTCTGACCTTCAACTGGACTAGTTTGCTAATATAATCCCTGTGATGACCCGACCTACCTCCAATGTCAAGATTATCTGAGATTTTTGTTGATCTCGTTGCCTAGATATTGCAATGACGACATGAAATTCACTTAACACTAGCCCGAATTAGCCAAGACTTCCAATTGGCATGCTTCCTCGTGGATTGTTGCTACCACTCAATTCGCTGCCTAGTGGACTAATCAAGGCAGCTCGTATGACCACTTGAATTTTGTCAGGCTCCATAAAACACTTCAACACTTGCCCAGACACATGCATTAATATATATATCGTGCCTTCCCAATACTGATACATTAATGTTGATCATTGCAATTACTCTTTGGACATTAATTCAATGGTGTTGCAAATGTTGCAAAAGTTCCGATCAGTTCCTTACTACTCAACTTTGATAAAGCCATGGAATTGTTTGTGATCGAAACTCAATGTTGTCCAGTGATCACTAAGTCCATGGATGGTCGGAAAATAAATGTGATCAATCCCCTCTATAAACAGCAATCTCTATAATTTCCAGATGTCACCTCAAAACGCACACTACAATACAAGCTAGACAGATCGGTACTTATCAGATCATCTAGTGCAAATTCGTCTCCAAAGGAGACTCCACGAATTTGGATGTTTTGCAACAGACTAGGGTGGATATTTACTCCCCCAAAACTGCTCAAACCCGTCAACTCGCAAGCCTCTAGTAGAGAAAAGATGAATTCCCAAAACTTTGACGATTGATTGCTTCCCAAAGCTCTCTTTTTATACTACCTCCATTGACCCTTTCCCTCCAAAATATTTGAATTCAAATAGGCCCCAATTAATTAATATTGTTATTCAACGGGCCCTCCTATTAATTAGTTAGTATTATCCTTTAGAAATAAGCTTGTAGGAGAATGATATTAATTAATTAATTATTAATTCCTCTTGTCGACTTGGAGGGGACATTACAATCCTCCCTTCCCAAAGATTGCTTATCCTCAAGCAATCACATGTATCAAATTTGTATTATGCACAATTGTTCCCACCAATACCTGCATCATAAATTAATCTAGCACCTAGGTAAGTCTTCTCATGTGTTATGCTATGCTACATCAAGCTTACACTGCTCCACTCTGGTGAAAACATCACTATGCCTAGAATTGTGAAGTGCTCACCATGATCCCATTGAAGTAACTAACAAGCTTGACCTTTATGCACTTGAGACCCCTCCTCTTCAGCCAGATGTTCATATTAGCAAAGATGGGTTGAAATTTGTCCCAGATGGACATGTTCTCCTTCACTCACCATGAAGGCGGCAGAATAGACAAGTCCTCCACTTGGTGTTTCTCATAGTCCGGATCAAGAACATTTCCATCATCTTCAATTCCATCAGGAATCTCTGCCAAGTGGAAGTCCAATATTTGCTTTATAGTTAGCCTATAGTAATCTAACCTTCTGATATCAACCTCTGTACGCAAGTCGATCCAAACGTCCTCAAGATGATGCACATGCACAAACTGCCTCCTCATCTTGTCATTCAAGCCTCTTCAGTCAGAGAAACTCTTGGACATGAACTTCTTAAGAGTGATCTCTTGATGCTCAAGCTCCATGTTTTTGGGCTTGGGCACTGTATCCAAAGAGTATCCTCCATTAGTTACCTCGCCAATTCCATCAAAATGATCTTATCCGTGGGGTAGCGTGGCAAGGTATAGGGCTCACCTCGGAAATAACCAACTCTAAGATATGTAAAGTTGGGAATCTGTAGGAAGAGGCAACCGTACTTGTTCGCTTTGTTCCAGGATTTGTCTGACACGCGCTTTTTAGGAAGCTCTTTATCAAATAGACACATGCAATGTCCATAGCAAGCATCTTGCACCCTCCTGTAATGAACTCGGCTGCGTCTCAGAGTTGGTTGTTCATAATAGTCCCACACAAGCACTAGCGATCTATCTCCCTTGGTTGAGAGACCAGAAAATGACCCAAGAGCAGCAGCAATGTACACTAGATAAGAGTTCATATAAAACGTGCAAGTGGAAACCACCTCAAATAGTTGCTCACAAGGGATGTCACTGATCATCTCCCCCGCAAAATATCTTTTGCTTAGACTTGATTATTATGGAGATAAATTATACATCCAGGGCTCAAAAGTATTGGATTCCTTGAGGCTTGCGATTCTGCTGAGCAGTGTAATGAGATCATTTATCTCTTCCTTGAATTTTAACTGGTGTACCTCCCTTGGCCATCTTGACAAATTGGGCCTCTTGTTAATCAACCAGTTATCATTGATATACTTGACACAAGATTGTGTATCTTCGTTCCACCTTTCAAGAGCCTTCTCCTTTATTATATTAATGACCACAGCAGTAGATGGTACTCTGAAAATTTTGTCAATGGTATCAGGATCTAGGCTAATGATTGTGTTTTCGTCCTGATCTCTGATAGTTCTGGAAGGGTAGTCAAAATTCTTGGCACATGCTACAATAAATTTTGGCTCCAGGACAGCCACAGGAAAGGTAGCAACTAGATGGATATAACTTTGTTCAACAAGAAGCATCTCATATTTGGTTGAAGATTCAACCCTTTCAAGAAACTCTCCCATATTCAGCTAATTGATCTCTGTATCCCAAATATCTTCAACATATGATGACTTGAGAAGGAGAAATGCAATTTTGGTACTTATCATACGGATACTTCATTTTCTTCTTCTCTTTGCCATTTGAAGGAACAACTTCTTCTAACATAGCAAGCTCGTGCGCGAGAGACACTGTTACATGGAAATTCCAAAGGGTGAGTACATCTTCGTTTGATGGATCCATAGAAGGCTGATTTGAGACACAGATTGCGTGAATCTGAAAGTATGCAAGAAGGAAATAGGATTGGAGACGTTTTGAGCAGCAAACGGCAATGAATTTTGGACAAAATCGGCTTTTTAAAAGGGGGAAGACTCAAAAATGGGCTTTGATAGAGGTACTGCATATGTGCTGACAGCAAGTTTGGAGCAAATAAATAAGGTGAATATGTACATATATACAAAAGGGAAATTCATTTACTCATTGTGGGTTTTTTATGTCTCACGACAAGTTATCCAGAAAGCTTATGATGCATATAAACAGGATTTTTAAGTCCATTTACAGCTTTTAGCAAAGCGGGAAAGTGTATGCAAAAATGCTTAAAAAGTGGGCTTTTGAGGTTGCATTGCATAAGCGGAAAACCTTCCTCTTTTTGGAGTAATTCCATACATAGAACGGGGTTTTAAATCCTGACTGCATTTGCAAGAATGATGAACTTCTTGTTTATGCAACTTAGAAGAAATGTTGAGACGGAAATGGGAAGAACAACATTTACAAACATATATACATATCTGAAAATGAAATGAAAGATTTGCATAAACAAGAACAAACAAAAATATATACAAAAACTTGAAAAGAAAGCCATAGAAATTTCAAAGTAAACTTACCTCCCCTTGAGAAATGCAAGGGAAACAATCTCTCAAAATCTTGAAGAAAATTTGTATCAAATCCAAGTGATTTGAATTTGGAGAAAAATCCCAAGATTGAAGCTATATAGGCAAAGAAGTTTGATTAATTCTTCTTTAAAATAAATGATTCATGAGTCGATAGGAGATTTTTGACAAATGTCCATGATGGAGGACAAAGATGCAAAGAAATAGCAACAAGAAGGAACCATTCAAACCTTCAACTTGATGTTCTTGCAAGGAAGATGCAATACAACACAAAAACGGCGCCTCTAGGAGTAGAAATGTGATTTATTAAGTTGAATACATACTGCAAATGATTTTTTACGCCCTAGGATGGGCTTCTATCTTGACGTTGCAGGTGGGAGATGAAATTTTTGCTTCATAAACACCCACATCTTGTACTTGAATGCCCAAAACAGGCTTTACAACTCCAAACGCAGTCTCTACGAGCCACGTTTTTGCATAAAATGCCCTAAAATAGACTTATTGGAGGCAAACGCATATGATTACATGCATGTAATAACTATTCAAAATGTCGTATTGGCTTGGAGAAGAAAAATGCAGCCAATAATGTATTAAGACAGGCTTCTATCTGGCATTTACACCTGATCTTTGCTGGCGTTTTTAATAAAAATGGGTTTTAGATAACCAAAAACACCTTACACGAGCCATGTAATTGCTTCTAAAATCGCCACTTTAGCTTGGAGAAGGTAAGTTGCAAGTTAAAATGCCTTATACGGGCTTTATAAGCTACGATACATGCATTTAAGAAGTCAGAACAGGCTTTGAAGATGACTTTGCATGTACCATTGCATATATAACATGCAACTCATTAAAAATGGCGTCCAACTCATCAAGGCTGCCGAAGGGTTCCGAAATAAGCTTTACACATGCAAAACTTATCAAAAGACCATTAACATGTGATAACGGGCTTTTAAAAGCTATTTGCATGTGATCACATGCATTTTGGAACATACAATGGGCATTAAAATTGTCATTATTGGAATGTGGACTTTTGGAAACATATGCACACTTTATTACATGTTATTTAAGGCATGCAATAGCCCCAAAAATCGCCACCCTTCAATATAGTTAATGTTCTAACACATGGGTTTCCCATGTGCAATTACAAGCAAATTTTAAAAAAGAAAATATGTAATTAGAGTTTAAAAACCCACTTTTACATTATAAACTCATTTAAAGTTCATATATCCTCATGCGAATATATAAAGATAGAGATTTATTTCCATTTTACATGTAAATACACCCATGATATTATGCAATGGTCAACGAAAAGTCCACTTTTGAAAGATTTGAATTGAAGGATAACGATATGCAGTTAGGCCTAAAAAGCCCACCTTCAGAACACTTAATTCCTTAATAACTTTTGATAGACAACTCTGATTGAGGCGTAAGATAGCTCGAAATGAGCAGATTTTAAAATGCAATCAATCTAGGACAAAAAGAAAACCAAAAACAAAGCACATAATCAAGAAGAAATGAAAAACAATCCAAAGGTTGCCAAAAATCAAGTTCTTGCGACTTAGAGAAGTAAAACTCGTTATAGCAAGAAAGAAGATAAGCTTGACAAAAACCTTCAAAAATGATGTTCAAAAGATATGAAACTTAAGCCATCCAAGGGATCACGAATTGCCTTTGTAACACATCAATCAAAAGTCAGAGGAAACGCCTACGAATTTATGAGAAAATTGGTAGGGTTGTCCGATTTTGAGATGTCAAAATTGAGGACAACAGAGATGTAAACTATTTAATTCCCAAAGGATAAAATATACCAAGAAGGGAAATTAAAATTAATTATTTAATTATATTTTGCAATGCTTATTTAATAATATTGAAGTGGCTTTGGGATTGACTCTGAACATTGAATGATTTACTTATAGTTTTTGAGAAAATTCTCAGACTTGCAGGCTCAAAATGGAAACCCTGAGAACACCACTTTCAGCAATGGGGCTGATCTACTCCAAGTGATCTTGGAGAAATAAGCCAAATTTCAAAGTTGGGGATTAACGGTTGGATTGCGAAATTTTTGAAATCCCCATAGGAAACAAATTTGCCTTAACAAGGCTCAGGACGGAAACCTTGGGAACATCACCTTCGACAATGAGACTAATCTGTTATAGGTGATCTTGGAGAAGTCACTTAGGCTTCTCAATTGGGATTAACGATTTGATTACATAAGATCTAAGTTACTGGATTCGCACCCTGAAGGTGTGAACCATGTCCGGATGCGATGTGGCCTAGATGTGTCCAAGATGTGCATCCCGAACTGTGGATGCGCCTGGATGCACATCTGACACGCATCCACTGGCCGGAATGCTCATCCTAGACGCATCTAAAGCGCGTCCAGATGCATCTGCAGCCCAATCACATTTTGTCATAGAAAACATAGAATAAAGGTTTTTTTTCTTGCTTTTGCTCAAAACCCTAAAACGGCAAAAAAGCTTTGGGATGTAGCTGTGGAGTGTACCATTAGTTAACTAGTCACTAACATATGTTTAATATGCCAATAAGAAAGGTATTCAACCTATATGCAATGTAGTAAGCAATGTTGATCGATCATTACTCGATTGATAACGAAACCAATATGATATTAATTCGTGCAGATCAAAAGCATTGTTTATTCGATCATGATAATTAATAGTAAGGTGGTAAACTAATATATCTCATTGTTGATTCTTTATCTGACGATGCTATAATTTCAACACTCCCTCTTAGCTAGGGAAGATAAGGAGTATGAATATTATAATGAACTCTGAGAGTACATTACCATACTAATAGCTATCACATAACTCGTGATGAGATCTATATCACCTAACTCGTGATAAGAGTTATCACCTAATCTCGCGATAAGGTATATTATTTGATCTCATGATATGAAGTATCACCTATCTCGTGATACTAAAGGATATAATATACTCAAGAACATTACATTCTCCTCATATATCCTAGTTATGGTATGTGCACTGAAATTAAGTCACATAATGTCTACCATAACAAATCATGACAAATTCATGAATAATGATATCAAGTCACATGATATCAATCTACTGAACATTATAAGATTGTCACCTTATAGTATCAAATACAAGTGTTCATTATCTAAAAGATCATCACCTTTCAGAAATGTACACAGCGGGTGGGGCCCATAAAGTCGTAGAGTCACGCATATGACAAAAGAAGTTTACACATTAAACATCTTATATATTATTACAAATACATATAACACTTATATTTCAATCATACCAAGACTCTTTCAGAAGTGTTCAACTTTCACTCTGGAGAGAGGTTTGGTAAGTATGTATGTTGTCTGATCTCCTGTACTGATATACTCCAACTGGATTACATTCCTTTCTACCATGTCTCTCACATAGTGATAAGGAATCTCGATATGCATAGATTTATCATGAAATACAGGATTAACTAAAAGCTTAATACAACTCTGATTATCACAGTGGATAATAGTAGGTTTCAGAGGCTCACCAAATAATCCCACAAGCAGTTTTCCGAGCCATACTACTTCTCTTGCAGCCATAGAAGCTGCAATGTAATCGGCTTCTGTAGAACTCTAAGCCACTGAAGACTGTTTTCGGCTTATCCACGATATCATAGTCGATCCTAAACTGAAGTAACATCTTGAGCTGCTTTTCCGATCGGTCACACTTCCAGCCCAATCTGAATCTGTGAATCCATGAAGATCTAAATCAACCTTTCCATATTTGAGACCATAATTAAGAGTACCTTGAAGGTACCTCATTATATGCTTCACAGCAACTAGATGTAATTCCTTGGGCTCACACATAAACTGACTCAAAGCATTCATTGCATAACAAATATCTGGTCTGGTGTTGACCAAGTACATCAAAGATCCAATCATCTGCCTATAGAGAGTTGGATCTGCTAACTGAGAATCTGTTGTTGCTTTCTTCAATTTATGAAGATTTGTTTCCATGGGAGATGACATAGATCTACAATTCATCATTCCAAATCTCTTCAATATAGCAAGGGTGTACTTCCCTTGATTTAAAATAATGCCATCTGATTTTTGCCAAACTTCTAATCCAAGGAAATAGTGTAATAGACCTAAGTCCTTCATGTCAAACTCTGAGGCTAGATCCTTCTTACACTAATCAATAAGGTGATCCTCTCCTGTAATCAACAAATCATCAACATATAATATCAATATTAACATATCACCTTTGATTTTCTTGAGGTAGAGATTTGGGTCTGCATTATTTTTCAAGAAACCTAATCCCATGAGGTAACTGTCAATTCTTTCATACCAGCCTTTGGGAGCTTGCTTAAGTCCATACAGGGCTTTCTTCAATTTACACATATGTGACTGCATTATGGATCTCGAATCCTTTAGGTTGCTCTAAGTAGACCTCTTCTTCAATAGTCCCATTTAAGAATGCAGTTTTTACATCAATTTGATGGACTTCCCATCCTTTGGCTGCTGCAATGGCTAGGACTGCTCTGACTGAGGTATAGCGAGCAACTGGTGCAAAAGTTTGTTCATAATCAATTCCCTCTTTTTGTGAAAAAATTCTGGCAACAAATCTTGCTTTGTGTTTTTCTATACTGCCATCTACAAAATGCTTGATTTTGAATAGCCCCTTGGAAGAAACAACAGATTTATCTTTTGGCCTAGGTACTATCTCCCACACATCATTTTTCAAGATGGATTGATACTCCTGTGTCATGGCATCCTTCCATACTTGGTGCTGGAGAGCTCCTGTAACATTAGCAGGTTCTGATTTGATGTTCACTCGTCAAAGCTACATAACTAGAGAATCTCTTAGGTCTTTTACTCTGTCTAAAAGTCCCTGACAGAGCTGCATAAGTCTTTGCTTCTTTCATTGTCTTAGTAGCCCAGAGTGGTTTCTTCTTAGGATTTTCCAATGATGTGATTTGTTCTTCATTTCTATCTTCCTCAGGGTACTCCCTCTGAATCTCAAGGGCAGGATCCTCTTCTAGGTCTATGGGGGAAGTTTGAATTTTTGACTCAATAGAATTTCTAGCTCTTTTGAAAGCTGTCTTTATCAAAAATCATATCCCTCTAAAAACTCACATCAGATATTTTTAAAGAATTTTGTAAAAATGTTGGGATTAAGAGAGAGTTCACTGTACCCTACAACCCTCAACAAAACGGACTTGCTGAAAGAAAAAATAGAACCATTGTAGAAGTTGTTAGAGCAATGTTACTTGATCAAAACATAGAAACATCACTCTGGGCAGAAGGCTCTAGTATTTTTGTCTACATACAAAACAAATGTCTTCACTCCCATATTGATGACAAAACTCCCGAAGAAGCTTTCACTGGTGTAAAACCAGACATCAGTCACTTGAGGATATTTGGTTGGTCATATCCAGAAGTTCTCCAGCACCATGGAGGGTGTTAGCAGTAGGCTCATGTCACAGAGCGTTTTGAAGAGAATGGGGCAGCCTTCTATGTATTCATAGCTAAATAACCTGAAGATTATGTCAAGTCTTCAATAGGATAGTTAGAAGGATGACCATTAAGGGGGGGTATTAAAATAATATTGTAATATTGATAGAATGGTCATCCTAGTTGGTATTTAGAAACTTCTTTTATGTCTTTCATCTTTAGTTAGTTTTAGAAAGTTTCCTTTCTGTCTTTCATGTTTCTATTCTCGATCGTTTCCATTATGGAAAGGTGATCTTGTATTCTCTATTTAAGAAGCCTTAGTCTCCTTTGTTTTATATTGAATATCAATCAATTATCATTTCATTTATTCAGTTTTCAGAATAAAGTACAAGAAGAATAAATATTAATGATTATGGAAATAAAGTCTTATGATTGAAAAATGATCAAAACTTTATGCTGGGTGATTTAGTGGATGAAATAAATATCATTGCTGGTGATTTTTAATAACATTCAAAGTTGGCTGAGTTTATAAACAGACAAATTTGCAGAGGTATTTAATTATTTTCCGAACAAGGGTTATTTTTAAGAATGTTGTAATTTCACATTATGCTATAATGGCTTGAAAATACATTATTGGAGAAACAAAAATTCTGGTCAAATTATTTATTATTGTGGTGAATAAGTATATGCAATTCAGAGGACTTATTTAATTAGCAGGAGAGGAATATAATTGCCATGGTGACATGAATAAAGAATAAAGAACCAAGAGTTTATGAATGTCATTTTGGAAAGGTATTGAAGCAGAATGAATTATTTTATTGAGTAAGGCAGGTCAAATAGTCTTCTAAAGTTGTGGAATTTAGATCATTACTTTTACCTCAGGGAGTTGGGGAGTTTATTGATATTGGCTATTGTTCTTGGTGTTGGGCGTGACTATTTCTTCGTGTACTTTCCTAGTTGATGTATTGACTGGTTCCTTATCATTCTGGGTGCAGAATTCATTACAGATGAAAGATTGTGGTCTTTGTTTAAAATCGAGTCTTGCTTATGTTTTGAAGGGAATACTCTTAGACTCGGCGTGGATATCTGGTGCGAGACAGATGCTAAATAGAGGACGAGGACATCATTTTTCATTGGCGTCGAACCATTTCATGAAATCATTCGGAATTTGTTGTGTGTGCCATTATCCCACATTAGTTCGTGACATTATATTGAAGAATAATAGCGCAGCTTGGATGTTGAGGCATCGGTTATTGTTGGGCGCAAGTGGTTTTGGGCGCGAACTCCCAAGCTGATGGTAGCTACCATTTGAGCCGTTGTTCTTGGTATACATAGATTCTGAATTCATGGTGCTAAGACGTGGGAGTGGTATCAATTTTGAGAAGAAACATTATTATTGGACGTGGAAACTCAACAGGGACAGGTCTGACTGTTGCTCCAAGACATGGGAAGATCTCACACAGAAACAAACATCTTGATGCTGTTGATCTGGTATAGCTACTGTGTATCAATCTGAGCATATTCCCGGAGATTCCACCACTATTATATTAATGTACTTCCACATCTAAATCTCTGGACTTGCAGAAAAAGTGCACTGGTAAATCTTTGTTTGCAGCAAATTTTGATATATGAAATTTTTGAGTTTGATGTTGACATATAGATAGGGACTTGAAACAAAATCAGTGTTTTGTGATTATTTTGTTTCTGGAATATGTGTGATTTAATGATAATCTTATTCCATGCATTTATCTGCTCACTCTGAGCAATATTCATATATTAACTATATTGGCAAAAACAGTAACAACACATTCTCTCGAACAAGCAAATTGTTTGACAATATTCCCCGAAGAGGAAAAGTGAAAATTTTGGTTAAACATTCCATTAGGGATATTACATCATTGCAAATTTCAGGCATATAACACTGTAAGTCCTGTTTTTCCATTTAATATCATGCTGAACAAAATCACAAAACTAGTCAAACAAAACAAGCAAGGCAAGACTACCCTAATAGTGTTACACATTCTACAGAAGTACAGATGATCACAAGTTCTTACACCATGTGCTTTTGAAACTAAAACACACAAAAGCATCACATAAATTCAGATAATGTTCTTTAAAATCAAAGATATAAACAAAAGGTCAACTACAATGCATAGTTTCTCTTGACAAACACCAACAATTGTATGCATAAGATGAGGTTTCAACAATGTATAAACAAGGAAAAAGCATATCAAAAAAGCAAGCCATAATAATGAATACCAAAAATAAGCAAAGATGGAACATGGAGATGAACTAGGGTGTTTTCATTTTAGATCAACAATAACAGTCCTTCAACAGCCAATGTTCTACCAACACTAAGTCCAGGTGATGTCATTTTCAGCACCTCTAAGTAGACAGCAAGCATTCTTGCACCACTCCTATTGTCCATACGTAATTAGATTTAAGTTTATGAAAGGAATATTAAATTTAATTTGTCAACACACTCTTATGTCAGCATATGAGAGGAATGTCAAGATTAAGTTTTTAACACGTTCTTAGATCAGTGACAGAAATTTTTGCATCACTGAAAAAGATGTTTGGCATGCAAGATTATCTGAATGTGTTCCTTATTTTTCTTTGTTTGTTGCAATCTGTGCACATTTTCTCATTGCTTGCACACTAAATTCAAATGCAGCATGCAAGGCCTACATTTTAAATTGGTGATTTTCCAATCCTCACACTCACTCTTTTGAAGGCACGATTGGATGTTTGGTCTACACATACTATTTGGACTGCAGGCAATTGTTCTTTCAGTGTACATGCATCTTTGCTGACATGTTGGGAGCAACTCCCTCAACCGAACTAACAAGTACTAACAACACTTAGTTTACCTGACAGCAGTCACCATCCTTCAAAAGATTCTATAATACCAACAATTGATTATTAATGGGACGCATTGGAAGCTGAAGTAAGTGTTGAGAAGGATGAATCACTATCGGCCAGATAATGAGTTTTCAGCTTAGCATTTGTACCAAGTGATGGGCCAGTGTTTTGCTAGACTCCACATATATGCCTTAAATCAAAAGACAAAGGGTTTGGCACTAGATACTAGCACAAGTCAATATTGGTATTTAGTATTGATAGTTATTGTTGCAGACAATTTGCTCATGCATACATTGACTATGAAGGGATCACCATTCGGCAACATCAGGTTGAAGTTGATGGTCATCACTCTACTATATTCATGTCGCACGAATTCTCTATACATTATTGTTGTCACTAACTATATATGATAATTCTCTAAAATCTCATGTTGTCTTTCAATGTGCTCCTTGTGATACAAGGAAGGTAGAGAGGCAGAGCCCCCACCAACAAGCTTAAATTAAAGCATTTGGAACTGCACAAACTATTGTGGTGGGTGTAATCTCCCCTTTTTCTATGTTATGGAGCACTACTGAGTTCTTTGCAATCCCTTAATAAACAATTGATGAATATACAATAATTTTATGCAATTTAAGCAATGGATAAGGCTTAATTCCAAATGCATTTGCAATGTGACAAATATAGTTCAATTTATATACAAAACAATTATGATTGTATGAACAATCAATATCAAATTAATATATTTGCTGTTTCTGATGTATAGGAATTATGTGCAAAGTCTGAGATGAGTCTCAATACCATATATTGCTTGTTGTGTCTGATCTGCAATTATGAATATGCAATACTTGCAGGCCGTCTCTAATATGTCGATCAATATATGCTCTAAATAATACTTATAGGGCTGTGTCCGATATGGAAATAATGATGTGCTCTGAGATGTCGTTTCTGACTGTTTACTTTACATGCTTGCACCAATATGAATGCCAATGGCAATACGCTCTTCACAGAGCGATCCTTACAGGATTCTAAATAACAAATCATATTCTCAATGATGATGATCCTTAAGAGAATGAGGCGAACCCCATTATATACACATGAACCAAGGATGAAAGGATGCAATCGAACAGTCATCTTCTTTAACCGATTCATAATCACTTTGATTATGATGTTAACCAATCATTAATATCTAATGCTTTTGACCGACTAATATAATTAGCGGTCTTTCTTATGTCGTCTCATTTATGCCCCTACGGTAACATTGATCATTGATATCTAATGATTAATAATTATTAATCATAGTCATTGTTGATGATTGCTGGCTCGTAAAATATTCCTTGCTTCGAGACTTGAATATTACATGTCATTCCTTCCAACTCGTACTTCCTATTATTATTATTGTCCATGGTTCTGATATCTCTACTCATCGATTAGATATAACTATGGGACACATCCGTTCTGAATCATTTATTTCTTCATAATACTTTTGCACTTAATCATTCGCTGACATATAATCTTTGATTAGCACTTTATAGATTGCTATGTATTATCTATACCTACGTCCTCGATTAGTTGTTGTCCTCATTCCATTTTCATCAACGACATAGATGTGCTCTGTTGTCCCATCGCTGACTTCTGCTTAATCCTAATTGCATCATACTAGATGTGGCGCTTAATTCTTTTTGAACTATCACCGCAGCCGGTTCATGATATGCCATTCGTCAATACTTGTCTTCAAACATTCGCCTTATTTGGTTGAATACCATTAAACAGTCATAGTTAATATGTTTATATTATCGATACCAATTCATTTCCTTCATTTTCTACTTTATGCCACGTAGGAAAGGAGATGACTATCGATTTGTAATTTTATACAATAAGGCAGCTTGGTGGTAAATTGCTCCGTACTTGGTTTTCTATAAATAAATTTCAATCTTCAATTAAAATTTATTTTAATCGTATCCTTAATGTCCCAAATTTGGGGACATTACAATGGGTGTCATTTTCCATACTTTTATTGATTTTAACCATCCTCCAAAAAACCTACAAACCATTCAAAAAAGCCCTTAACTTTCACACCTTTACACTTCAGTATTTTCAATCTTTTATGTTTTTTTCTAGTTTCATAAACCCAGCTAAGTCTACCCGTTAGGACTAGCCCAGTACAACAAGTCTGACTAGACTTACTCGTCTAATTTCCCATTTCTAACCAGTTAAGTTGGTGTCTATTACCCTATCATAATTAGTTGTAGGCTAATGAATTCGGATTAGGGAACTTTGGAGGCAATTCGTCTAGTAGTTTGGCAGTATTTGATTTTTCATTGAGCTCCCACCATTATTATGAGCACAATGCCCTATTTTAGAGTTAATTTGGGTTTGCCTTCCAATACTTACTATTTTTTAGTAAGTCGGTTTCAAGCACCAACTAAGCCAGTTACTATATTTCGTATTGTCGGTAGATTGACCATAGTCACCAAGAGACGAGGTACATGGAGATGCCGGAGACTAATATCTGTACCGATAGGGCAGATTTCCAAAAATAGGAGACAAGGGTGCTTGGAGATGCCATTTGTAATATAATTTAATAATTTCCAGAAAATATCGTGACATAGAACTTTGAAAACAAGAATAGTAAATCAGTCATACAAAACGTAAATAGTAAAGGCAATTCTCTTTAAACCATTACAATGACAGGATATCAATCAAAATATCTGATCACTATAACTTTGCATGGATTTTTGTCTCATCCAAAATATCGGCATGAAACATTATGCACGATTATTTTATTTATTTGCCTTCCCTTTTAACGTTTTAACACGTATTACCCAAAGTTTTCAAGTGGGAAATGCCAATTTTTAGTCGGGAAACAGCAGTCAAAAGTACCTCGTGTGTTATGGAGTTTCCAGAGACCTCCACAAAATTGCAAACGTGTCTCCATCTCCCAGATGTGTCTCAGGGTTACCATAATGGATTCAATTTTGATAACTATCTCAAAATTTTATATAATTCAAAAATTTTAAATAAAATAACGATAAGTTATTAATTAATAAAGTCAAATTAAAGATTTAACTTTATTGTTATTTTAATTTATTTAATAAACTTTGGTGAAATGGTGAGGCTTCTTGCCTGTAGTGCCTACAACCAAGGTTCAAACCTCGCAGGGTTACTCTTTACTGCGTCAATAATTAAGAGGCCCCCAAGATCTCGTATCTTGATTTACCCACGGGATGTGGAGTGGGGCATTTGCATTCCGCCTAGGGAGTACATCCCTAGCTTAAATTTTACTTTGGTGAAATGGTGGGGCTTCTTGCCTGTAGTGCCTACAACCAAGGTTCAAACCTCGCAGGGTTACTCTTTACTGCATCAATAATTAAGAGGCCCCCAAGATCTCGTATCTTGATTTACCCGCGGGATGTGGAGTGGGGCATTTGCATCCCGCCTAGGGAGTACATCCCTAGCTTAAATTTTCTTTGGTGAAATGGTGGGGCTTCTTGCCTGTAGTGCCTACAACCAAGGTTCAAACCTCGCAGGGTTACTCTTTACTACATCAATAATTAAGAGGCCCCCAAGAACTCGTATCTTGATTTACCCGCGGGATGTGGAGTGGGGCATTTGCATTCCGCCTAGGGAGTACATTCCTAGCTTAAATTTTGTGCATAAGCTCACAACGCAGCGGTGGCTGCGAGCCCCAGTAACTGGGAGGTTCAATGTTCGAACCACAGGAAGTGCAATCAAGCGAGACAGTCTATGCTGGGCACAGGAGTCGGAAGGAATTGTTGGTCAGCATAATTCATGGTTCGAATTTCACAGGCAGCACTCAGCGTATGCGATGCATAGCAGTCACGGGAGTCGGAAAGGATTGTTGACGAGGGAGTGTACTATTCTTGTGATGGAGGAGGTTGAAGATAGTGGTGTTCATGATCCAGTTATCAGACCCTTGCTGGTCTTGGTGCGCTCGCGGACCCAGACAACCCGGGCCGGTGTCCTTGTTGGGCTCGCTGGATCGCGGGTCTGATGTGTTGGTTTCATGGGGATGAGGTCCCCCAGATTTGTGGCCTCACTGGTTATCGCTCCAATCAAAAGCGTATCACCGATCAAAAAATAAATTTATTTAATAAAGGGGCTTTAGGGCCAATTAAAAAGCTAAAGATAATTTATTTTAAATGAATGTGGTCTTTTATATTTGGAGGTCATTGGGAGACTAAAAAGTGACTTCAATTAAATAAAAATCAAAAAAGGTGAAGAGAGTTGATTTGCCTGGAGAGCTATAAAAGCAGTTTTGTGAAGCTCATTTCTCATGGTGATGTTGGATATTTGATATTGCTTGTGCTTCTAGAGGAGATTGTTCTTCTCAAGTTTGTGAGGATGAAGACCCTTGCAGGCAATATTCTCCATGTTGTTGAAAAACACAACCTAGAAGATTAGTTGGTATTTTCATTCAAGAAACACACTAGAGCTTTCATGGTGATTCATTATATGCTTCTTCTCAGGTTATAGTTGCACATTTTTGGAGATTTATCATCAATTTGCAGAATAAGAAGTGTGAGGAGGGTTGGAGCTGTTACTATCTTGCTTTATGCAGGTCGTACCATTGTCATTGTTAGTCATACATGCGTAGAGGGGCGTTGGGTTTCCAGAGACTACATCATCTTGGGTTTGGAGAGCTTATCTTTCTGTTTTGGATTGCCAAGTCTGGAGAACACCGGAGATAAGTTCAGTTTAGCCAATGAAGGTGAACCTAGGATGTGGCATACAATTTTAGTGAGCCAGATTGCATATTTTATGAACAGTTAGCTTTTTATTGCTACATTTAGTGGGTATGTTGGACTAGATATGTAAAGTCATTTAATGATTTGGGTTGCTCATAGTTGCAAAAATTTGAATATTTAACTCAGAATATAACTCTGGAATTTTCAGCTTATTGTATTTCTAAATATTGTCACTTTTCTGAGTTATTAGTTAACAGCAAATATTTCCTGAGTTACCAGATTCACGTCTGGGACCCTGGATCCGGGTCCGGGTTCGGTCTGGGTCCGGATTCTCGACCCGGTCCATGCTGGATCCGGGCAGGGTCCGGATTTGGACCAATGGGTCCGGATGGATCCGCGGCCGCGGATCCATCCGG
>MU227820.1:535790-547221 GCA_018584345.1 Thuja plicata
TTTGCATTTTGTAATTCAGTAATTCAATGTGCTGATTTTCTTTAGAATCGTGAACATAGATCAATGATCAAGTATACTGTATACAGATTCATACTATGAAATGATATATATGTTTTAGAATGTATACAGTTTTAGAATTATGTATATTTCTCTTATTATTTTTATATATAATGCATATATAATATATATATATATCACTCACGAATCCCTACGAACCCAAACGGCAAAAAAAAAATTTCACGAATCCATGAACCGGATTCGCGAGCCCGAATCCGTCCCCGAACCTGAATCGGCAACTTAGAATATTTCTATTATTTTCACTCTCTTTGTCATTTCAAAACTATTGCAAACACTTTCAAAAAAAAAGGAAGGCAAAACAGGGCAGTATATTAGTATTACAACTGGGCTCCCAAGTTGCAAGTCCCCATGCCTCATTTCAACTTGCTTGCCTTCGGACTTGATGAACCTAGGGGAGTCTTGTGACACTGATCTTTCCATTATGTACACCTAAGTTGTCAGTTCGGGTTTGGGTTTAGATACGGGTTCAAAGAACCGGTTTGCCAATACAGCAAAATTTAAAAATGGGATTTGGGTTCGTTATTACAAAAACATGCAAATATATATATATACTTATATAAAGATGTGTATATATATGTATATATATGCATATATATATAGTCTCCCAATAGATTTAAAATTAAATTATATTATTGAATAATATAGTGAGATGTATTATTTATTAGAATTAAATAATATAATATTTAATTTATAATTAACATATATATATTTTACACTTATTAAATTAGAATTATTAAAAATAAAGAAATATTAAATTATTAAATTTAAAACAATATTAAAAGCATCATATTTGTGCTTTTACCATCATTTTAAAATTTAAATCCCTAATTCTCTTCTAACCTTCATATAGATTTAAAACAATAATAATAAATTTAGCATTCATATAGATTTAATAATACTCATAATATTATGACCCTTTTACTATGGCGATAAATGAACCCAATGGGGGAGGCAATAAATCCTGCACAGCCTGGGGATTAACGACAATAAATCCTGGACGCACAACAATTAACAGCCCTATGCGGGAGAAGCAACATGAGAAGCCAAGCATTTTTCACAGGCGTAAAAACGGAAAGGGTGTTTTTCACAGGCATTGGGCAAACATCATAGATTGTGGCAAACCGCGAATCAAACCAGCATGGTACCTAGACCCGATTCAAACCCAAGCCTAGTCCGGCCATAAAACGGCCGAACCCGGTAACATAGATGTACACCATGCATCTGATAATTGGTTGTTCATTTGACCCACTAACAGCACCACATCAGTCAACTTATGAGAACGTCAATGTATTGTAGAAGATTTGAACTTCAACAAATTCTTAGGTTAGAATGTCACTAACATCCAAAATAATTGATGGGAAGTTGCAATGAAAAGATTCCAAAAGATAAAAACTTTAGAAGGCAAATATTTTTGTTTGGCAATAGCTAACAATTTATAAATGTATCCTCCTTCCAATTACATTAACAAAATTCTTCAAGTCACCTCTACAAGAATGACTTGATGTCACTTGGCATGACTCACTAGATCCAACTAATTCAATCTACCAGCTCATGCTATTTACTACTAATTCATAGGGTGTCTCCTAACATGCACCTCTTTTAAATCTATATAACTAGCACCCTACCATTATAAAGGTGGGTGGGGGTGGTACTCTGTTGTAATTGGCATTCTAAAATTCTTTCATTATAAGAGTTAACAATATCTAGATTACAAAAGTCAAAATGTTAAAAGACCTAAATTTTGTTTGGAAATACATAGCAGCTTACAAATCTATCTTCCTTTCATTTAATTTAAGATGGTCACAAGAACCTTCTTTGAGTCACTTCAACAAGAACAACTCGGATGTCACTTGGGAGGACTCATGAAATCCAACTGATTCAATCAATTGGGTTGTGCTATTAGCTACTAATTCATAGGTTGTCTCCTGGCATGCCCTCTTTCAAATATATCTAATTGGCATATTCAAGTTGTAATTGGCATTCTATCATTTGTTGTAATGTCCCCTGATAAACTTGGGCCAGTTAGACAAGGATACATTTAATTTACGTGAGTAAGTAGGCTATTCTATGTTCATTAGAGATCTTTATTATCTATGATTATTAAGTTTATGCTAACCTTATTATTATTTTTGGAAGCACTGGATGTGATCAGATTGCTTAGACATCAATCCTCAATAGGATTTCCCTCAAAGTTTACAGATCCAAGAACTAAGCCTTTCTTGGTGCAATGCCCTCAAGGCACTCGAGTCGCTGATCTCCATCCTATTTTGGGCATAACCTATTGGTTGGAATTTATACCAGCCTCACCCTGATTAAATCCTTGATTCCCCCTCTTAAATACAAAAATAATAATAAGTTATAGTATTCATATTTCACTCAGTACTTAAATGATAACTTTCAGTATCTATTTCTTATTATTAATAACATTTTTTCAATATATATATATTACTGAGTATTACTAATTGACTGGAACTGGGGCATACATGGTGCCACTGTTATTTACTGGCTCTGCTGTTGCAGACTCTGAGTTTTCCAGCTCTGACTGTGTCTAGTCTTAAAATATACTTCTTGATTTCCTTGTGATCTCCTTCGATATATTATACATTCCTCTTCTATGCCTTTTTGAGAGAGTGACGGCTTGTATTCTTATATCTTATGTGGAAGATGATAGGATGTGTTGGGAGAGACACACCTCGTGTCTCTCCATAACTAATCACACTGTTACCTTAATCCATCAGAATTCATTCCAATCGTACCTTTTCATTACGTGAACGCTTAGACTCTAATCCGCTAATATCTCATTATCGTTCTGTTTAATAATAAGGTCGATTGATAGTGATGTAGTGATTGCTTTGCTATGAAATATCGATGGTTTTCAGATTATGTTTGGTTCCCTTAATCCCGTAGATATTAATATCCAATTCTGGCAGATATCCTCCGCACCACATTATTCACGACAATGTCTAAGGAGTAGACTCAATATCGTAATCGATGTTTTTCATCTTAGTTACTTTTGGATTCTGCCAGATCATTGTTTACGTGGCTGGTATTATATGTTTGTCTTGAGTTGGATGGTAAATACGTATTACCCGATACTTACATGATATATTAACTTATTTCATTTGATAATATATTTACTTATTGATTTTGTAATTATTATATTCATATAATTAATTACAATTAATTATTAAATGACATAGACTTCTTTGTTTATTTAATAATTCGTATATTTATTTATTCATTTTTAATAATTGTTTATTTAATGATTATTATACACACTTAATATATATTTGCTTCATAATTACATTGAATAATATGATACAGTCGGAGGATATCACATTTGTGTTCTATATTAACAATATCTATATTATATTTTCCCACAGCCTTGACCTTGTATGACTCTTACTATGCACTCCTATAACCTTATTCGAACAGAATAAACTTAATGGCATTAGCCTTCTATCATCTAATCTCTGCCCATACTACAAGGCCCACTAGTTTGACTATGTCAACTGAAGCTCCCAAAGTCCAAATAAACTTAATAGCACTTCCTTTAACATTCATAGGGTAATGAAGGGTTGTTTGACCAAGGAATCATCCTTAACTGCCCTTCACCACCACCTTCCTCCAAAACAACAATAAAAATGTCTGAAAACAAAGAATTCTATCTACATATCACCCTAGCCAACATAAATGATTGCCTACAATAAACTCTGGCTGCAACGGAAGTAAAACAAGCAAGCAATAAAACAATCATCTTCAAAGTGTGTTTGTCTCTTAGCCTCCTATTTCCTAGAACAAAACAATAAGCAGCTCATCATGTTGTTTCTTCAAACAGATTGAATGCCTTGAACTGATAATGCAAACTTATATCAGCCTCCAGATCAGAAGCTTGAAGCCATAGAAGAAATCCATGCTACAAAACAAGAAGGCGTTATCTTGCAAAAGTGGTGCCGCACAATTGCCAGCACATAACTGCAGTCTTGGTTGCCAATATAATGGATTTTCCTCAGACAACATGTAATGAAATCTAACCAACACACTACCACACACTTCAAACAAAGAAGAGGCAGCAAAGGAAGAAACTAGGATGCAATACAATTATCATATCGGGAACATGGATGAATTTGGGTGGTCTCGCAACAAAGAGACAATGAGTTCACCACCATCCCCAGCTTGAAGATATGTTACCCTCTCCCTATGCATACTATAGGCAATCTCTATCACTTATCCTGCGTGTTGATGATCTTACTACCACTATTTCAATTCTAAAAGTTATTAGGCTACCACTGGTTGGGAAGCAGAAAGAGGGATGTAGATTTTTTTGGGCTCTCTTTTATTAATACCTTGTTTTTCTTGCGTCTTATACAAAAACATAAAAGTTGCATTAAAAGTATGGAGCTAAGAAATAGCTGGAAATGTAAAAAGTTATAAGACATAGGCATCCATCTAAACGGAGTAGATCTCTCAAGATGCCCAAAAAAATTTAAAATGATAAATTTGAACCTACTTTACTCTTTTTATCATTGACAAAAACAGGGCAGAAAAATACCTCCAACAACTTTCCTTCAGCCAGAAGTTCTTCATACCTGCCAAATATTGTTGGATTTGAATATGAGAAGGGTTTTAGGCATGAAAATGGTTAACATGTATAGAGGAAAGTCTAAAGCAAATGTAATAAAATTCCTATTATAACTAAATAAAAATATTCTCAATCCTACGTCAACTGCAACAACCATCATGGGGTAAGTTATAATCCCCATTTGGTCTTAAGAAATGACATTCTCCATAATAGCAAAGAAGAAACCTATAAGGCCCTAAACACAGCTCCAATAACAAAGGATTATATTCTTAAAACTAAGAAAAGTACAAAACTAGAAAAGAAACGCTATGAGACTTTGTTGCACAATTTCTACTATAATCTCAATTTTAATTTAACAAAGAGCCAACTCTCTTCAACCCTCTGTAAACTATTGGTTCCAAATGAAATTAACTTAGATGGTATCAGGTGAGGGTACTCAATTAACACATCCAAATCTTTGTCAATTTTCAAAGAATCAAGAAATAATAAACAAAAGTGCTACCTGCTCTGTGCTTCCAATTCTCTTCAACACTAGACAGACAAAGTGACTAGGACCCCGTGTAAAACCCAGAAGACGTGAAATAACCAAAAGCCTTAACATATTTGAATACTGCAATAGTACAAAGTGATCCCATAATCAACACCTCTATAACTACTCTAGTATATTTTAGTACCACGGCACTATCTACAATTGTCTCAAGCAAACCACAACTTTGATATAAAAATGGTTACCCAGGGAAATTACAAAAAAAAAATGTGGGGCTGGATGAGCCCATGAAAGTTACCAATTATAGGAAATTTGAGGGACTAGTATATTTTAGTACCACGGCACTATCTACAATTGTCTCAAGCAAACCACAACTTTGATATAAAAATGGTTACCCAGGGAAATTACAAAAAAAAATGTGGGGCTGGATGAGCCCATGAAAGTTACCAATTATAGGAAATTTGAGGGATTTAAAACATACATCATCAAATCCAAACATTGGCACAATTTACAAGAGCAGATCAATAATGCTATTAGATAAGATTTAGCAATGAATTTTTTCCACTTTCCATGACCTAATTGCGGAAGATACTGTCTCCTTTGTTTGCTAGAGTTCTATTCCAATTTCCCAGAAATTGATTTTAGAAAGTATGAGTAAATATTATGGAAGATAACTACCAAATGAAAGTAATCTAATATAATGACAAGTACATACATTTTAGCCACCAAAACATGAAGTCTTAGTTACAAAGTACAAGCATATATATAAACCTCGAACCGGTGCGATCAAACGTCGCCACCCGTTCCCAACAGACGGAGGTAACGGACCGACGGTGGTAACCGTCGGCCTACCCGACTAAGTCCGATACACGGCTAACATCATCCCCCCCGAAAGAAAAGTCGTCTCCGGACGACAACAAAATGTCCGGGACAACACAACAAAAGAGGAAAAATGAACTACCCAACCATAATCAAGAAGTAGAAGTAGGGGGCTGAGGAAGCGTCCCTAAAGAGGAAGGGTGCCCTGCTGCAGAAGAGGCCGGCTGGACCAATTGAGAACGAAGCTCGTACACCTGTGCCGTGCGTGCCGCCAACCGCTGCTCGGTAACTGACTGAAGTTCCAGCGCGGATTTTACCATCACAGCAGCCTCCTGTAGGTCCTTCAGTTGCGCCTCCACTACCTGTTGGGACTCAGCCAAACTAGCTTCCACAAGCTGTCTCTCCGAAGTAACTGTAGCCAGCTGATGCTCAAATGTCTCCGTCACATGGGGCCAGTTGCCCCTCCAAGGCGATGCGTGATGCCTTCTCTGCGTCCATCCCCTGTGTCCGTAGGGCTAAGTCTCGCTCTACGACTGCCAACCTGGCAGCTAGCTCCTCCCGAGCACTCTCTGCAGCTACCAAGGCAGATTCCCTCCTAGTCGAGACGTAGAAACCCTCCCGAAACACCTGCTCAATCTGGCGCGTGAGACTCTGAACTGGGCTTTCTACCACTGGCACCGGAAGAGACCATGCCTCCCGCATCTCCTGTGTCTCTCTAGCAGGCCACGACCCCTGGCCAAAGCACTCCCCAAACACCCGCGAGCACTCGTGCTGCATAAAACTCAACAGACGGTGTAACTCAGAAGTCACTGACTGAAGGACCTGAGCCTCGCCTAAGGCCACCATCCGACGCCCTCTGACTACCAGGTCAGCCAATGATGCCTCCACATCCCCATCTGGCCCTGTTCCCTGGTCGGCCAAGTGATCCAAGTGATCCATCCTCTCTGACAGCAATGCATCCGTCACCAATACCTCCCTGGCGTCATCTCCTGTCCCTCCCTGCGGACCTAAAGTGCCTTCCTCGATCACATCTGCTATTGCTCCACTAGTGTCCCCGTCCCCACCTTGTGGGTGGGTAACCTGTACCTCTTTGGGCACCTCCTCCTGCGGTACCTTTCGGTGGGGAGATAGAATGGCTACCCCTGTGGGCTCTACAACTGTCATGGCGAACTTTTTCTGAAGCCACGAGCTCATAGTTTTCTTGGAAGGACCGACTGACGGTGGTGGATCGTCGAGCGACATACTCTCCACCTGGATGACGGTGGGAGCCCCAATGGCTGCCAGCCCAAGCTGTCCCTGGTCAACTAGCTGGTCCTGGGTTGTGCTTCCCGCAACCTCGGACTCGGCAACTCCCTCTCCAAGAGGTGCCGCTGTAGGAGCCAGTTTGGCTGAAGATGATAAAAGAGGTGGTGCAAATCGTACTACGGCCTCCTCCCCTGTAGAATCACTCTCTGCAGCCTCGGAATCACTATCCTCCGTGGTGGTCGCTCTACCACTGTCCTCCCGATCTGACTCAATAACCCGTCGTGGCCTCTTCTGCCCTGTTTGCACCCCACCAGTGTCCAAGTATTTCCAGTAAAACACAGGAGGTTCGTCGGGTGCCAACTTCCCCTGGGGCGCTAATTCCATTCTCTCCAGCGGCATAGTGAGAGTAGCCTCCAGGAACAACCCAATAGCATGGTGCGGCATGTGGAACGTACGGTGCTGCAAAGTCATGAACTCGTACATTCTATCTGATAATACAATTGCCCAATCGTAGACCACACCATTCATTAGGCCATTCATGTGGACAATCTGTGGAAGGGCGATGTCTGATGCCCTACTGGCCCCAGTAAGTCTGCTCTTTAGCACATCCAAAATGCATCTCCATGGGCCCTTTGCCACGAACTCCTTTTTAATGCCACGGCCCTTTGTTGCCCGAACAATAGAATCCATCTCAGCTTGGGTGAGGTTGCGAGAAATGCGGCGGATCCAGAATTCTTTCCCCTCCTTCGTCATCTTGTGTTTTTTGATCTCTATCTTCTGCCCATTCCGTCCAGGAATGCCAAACACCCGAGTGAAGTCTGCCGGACCAAAAGACACTGTAACCATATGTTTCCGGTACTCAAATGTACTCTTCCGTGTATGCCTGTCATAGGTATTTATCATTACCCTCAATGTAGGCTCGAAATTTTTAACAGGAAACAAGGGCATCTGAATTGCCCAATGTACACCCGCATGCCTCAATAACCTCTTCACTTCATCTGTGTCCGGTGTGTCTTGCCACCATTTCCGGCACTCTAAGCCATTAAGCCCTTCGAAAGCTACCGATTCATAAGTCACTTGTTGCTTCTGCGTGGCTTTCCCTTTGCCCATGTTTCCGGCTACCTGCACTCCCGAAGGTAAAACTTTTACCTTCTTCGCCGTGTTTAGGGTGTCGTCCAACTGAACCTTCCATCTCCTCTTTCTTGCCGACTCCATAACTGCTTTACAAAAGCGGTTAGGGTTTCACAAGCGCTGCCCTCCAATGGTTTGCCTGACACGTGCCGAAACACTCGTGGTTGTATGTTATCCGCAGTCGCATCCTAGTTACTTCACCAGAGGAGTCGTCGATCCGCAGATGCCAAGAGAACTTGACAAAACAAATGTGCACCACTTTAATCCTTGTCGCGGAAAAGAGCAGCTCTGCAATTAGAAGGAGAAGGCCGCTTCAAATAATGCGCAAGGTGGGGGGCGCCATTGTATTCAGTTAGTTTGCGAAGGAAGTGTTCGCGGAGCTGTCGCGGCGGCGCAGTTGGAGTGTGAGCAGCATCATAAAAGAGTCCTGTAGGTGCGGAAGAATGAGGCCGGCCGATGCTAGTAATAGCCGCACGCAGGGTTTTAGTTTAAGTCGCAGACGCTTGTTATAAAAGCCGCACGCTTTGTTGGAAAAACTGCTATTGCCGACGCTTTATTAAAGTCGCACGTTATATAGAACCGCACGCGGGATTTGTTTTAGTTGCCACGCTTGCTGTGGTAAGTCGCCGACGGTGGTTGTGTTTAAGTCACCAACGGTTTATGTTTCAAGTCCCCTACGGTGGTCTCCCACCGTGCGGTGAGTTCACCGTGCGGTGAACTTCCACTGTCCGGTGAGTTCACCGTGCAGTGAACTTCCATCGTGCGGTATTTTTTTTATTTTTTTTTTATGAGCTTTCTAGTTGTTTGTCCAGACGCTCTGGGCCTTCCGATGGTACTGTGCATCGTTCGTGGTAAGGCTTCAGTTTAGAGCCATTTATAGTGTCGAGTATCTCTTTGCCATCAAGCGACCACAACTTAATTGCCCCATTATCTCCAACCTGTCGCACTCGATACGGCCCCAGCCACTTCACCCTAAATTTGCCTGGCTTAATCTCATTTTTTCCATTATATTTTAGTACCAGTTGGCCGGGGATGAACTGGACACGTTTAAGATGTTTATCATGCCAAGCCTTTCGGCGCAGTTGTGCCACCTCCGTTGCCCATTGTGCCATCATGCGACGTTCATCTAGTTTGTTTAAGTTATACAAGCGCTCTCGGAGGCTTTCCATATCTCCCAGCCTATTGTCCACGGCTATTCGTAAACTTGGCACCATGAATTCTACCAGTACAATTGCCTCCTGCCAGTACATCAACTGGAAAGGCGTCTGTCCAGTGGTAACTTTGTAAGTTGTTCGGTACGCCCATAATACTGAGGGAAGTTTTTCTTCCCAGTCTTCCTCCACTCCGCAGGACTTATAAATTACTAACACGATTATTTTGTAGGTGGCCTCAGCCTGCCCGTTGGCCCGAGGGTAATACGGACTAGACAAGGAGTGAAAAATCTTGAACTCTGTTGTCAACAGTCTGATGACGTAGTTAACAAAGTGGCCCTCTCTGTCACTAGTCAACTGCACCGGAATGCCGTACCGGGTTATGATTTGTTCATAGATGAACTTTGCTGTGCTCAAGGCTGAGTTGTCCGGCAAGGCCCGTGCTTCCGCCCACTTCGTCATGTATTCTGTGGCGACCACTATGTACTGGCACCTTCGGGCCCTACTTACCTTCAGAGGTCCGATAAAGTCGAGTCCCCACCGTTCAAAGAGTTCCTGTGCTTGGGAAGGTTGTAACGACATGAAGTCCCGTTTTAATGGCTTCCCGGCTCTTTGGCAAGTATCACAGCTTACCACCCACTCTCGGGCATCATTGTATAGTGTAGGCCACCACAATCCTGCCAACAACACCTTCCGTGCTGTTGTGTCAGGTCCCATGTGTCCGCCTGCTGGGCCCTCGTGCGCCTCTCGTAGCACACTTTGGATTTCCTCCTCAAGCACGCATCTACGTAGTACTTGATCCGGTCCCATCTTATACAGCAGTCCATTTATAAGTGAAAATGTTTTACTTCTTAACACCAACTTCCTTCGTTCATCGGGTGGCATCTCTTTTGGGAACTGCGACGTTGAGAGGTATTTGCCAATGCTCATATACCATGCTGGGAGGATGGCTATGCGAAAAAGATGGGCATCCGGAAAGTCATCATTAACCCCTTCCGGTGGTTCTCCAAATTTAAGTCGGGAGAGATGGTCCGCAATCACATGGCTTTTTCCTGGTCGCACTATGATTGTGAACGTGAATTCTTGAAACAATAATAACCATCTGCTTATTCTCCCTGAATGATCGGCTTATTTACCAGGTACATTAGTGCTTGATGGTCCACGTAGAAGGTAAATGGTGTTGCGAGAAGGTAGTGTCTGAACTTCTGTATTGCATATACCATACCGAGAGCCTCTCGTTTCGTGGTGCTATAATTTTTCTCGGCTTTTGACAGTAGTCTGCTTGCAAAATAGATCGGATGGTCGAGGCCGTGGTCACCAACCTGTGCAAGGGTTGACCCAATTGCAAAGTTGGAAGCATCTACGTGTACGTGGAACTCCCTATCCCACTTTGGGTACACGAGGATTGGTGCCCCGAGCAGCCTTGTTTTCAACTCCGCGAACGCCGTGTCTTGTTCTGTACCCCATACATACGGCTCGCCTTTCCGTGTCAATTTGTCTAAAGGGCACGATACTTGTGCAAAGTTTTTAATAAATCGCCTATAGTAGTCGATGTGTCCTAAAAAGGACTTTACTCCTGTTACATCTGTAGGGGTCTCCAGCTCTACTATCACTCGGACTTTGTCCGGATCAGTTTTTAACCCTGTTTTACACACTATGTGACCCAGAAGCTTCCCTTGGGGGACCATAAATCTGCACTTTTTCGGGTTGAGTGCCAACCTCGCTCGGCAACATCTTTCCATGCATTCTCCCAGTGCTACCATATGTGTATTCTTGTCGCTAAAGATGGACCAGTCATCTAAGAAGGCGCAAAAGTTCCCCACAGACATCTTGTCAAAGATGTGGAGGATGATCCTTTGAAATGTTGCGGGAGCGTTACACAGGCCAAAGGGCATTCGATTATAGGCGTATACTCCATCCTCTACCACAAACGTTGTT
>MU227820.1:550319-568565 GCA_018584345.1 Thuja plicata
ACCTTTCCCTTCGCTCGGCTTGTTGTTTGACAAGGACTGTCTTTCGGAGAGCTTGTTCTCCCTCGAGATCCCTTTTTAGATTTCTATTTTTATTTAATTGATTTGGCATAAAGCTTTTCTTTATTCTTATATCAACACAAGGTTTTGCAAAATAGATGGACACTTTTTATTCATTCATAATTCTTATTACAATATTCAGGTGAATGACCTTGTCATTCTTATTTTCCCATGTCCCTTCTCCCTTCGGTCACCATTACATACTCCTACTCCCGACGGTGTTTGCCATCGCGTTCCTCTTCGACACGTGTACGCTCCCGTTCATGGTACTCTCGGAGGATGGCTTGCCGACGTTCCTCCCGAGCACTTTCCTCCACACAAGCGCGTTGTGCCAACCAGACTTGTGCCAACAGCCGTGGGAGATGGTTTAGCAGACGGTTGGCTGCAGGGTTGGCCTCGATGGTAGACCACACGGCGCCTTGTGGGACTTCCGCTTCGTATGCTTCCCTACGGACGTATGTTTCTATCGCCGCCTGCAATAGAATTTTGAATTCCCTTGTTTGGTTATCCTCCCCTTCGTACAGTTTTGTACGTGCATCGTCTGCTTCGGGGTTTATTTCATCAACGGACAATCCCATTGTCTCCGTACGCCATCCAGTTCCGAGTTCGTCTAGGCAGCGGCGCCAAATGTTTACCCGCTGGGGTAACCAGGTTTACGCATAGACTTCACAAGACTGGATTACGAGAATGTTTAACAAAAGTCTTTTATTTACATCTGTATTGAAGTACATACATTTTAGCCACCAGAACATGATGTCTTAATTACAAAGTACAAGCATATATATAAACCTCGAACCAGTGCGATCAAACGTCGCCACCCGTTCCCAACAGACGGAGGTAACGGACCGACGGTGGTAACCGTCGGCCTACCCGACTAAGTCCGATACACGGCTAACAGAACTTTTTCCTATTTGTCAGAAATACAATACAAAATCATGCATATTTGAATTTCACGATAGAAAAATATAGACTTACAGCCAAAATCTCCATGTAGTCATGCACGCACACTACTTTCAAAGACTCAATGAACTTGGATGACATTGGGAAAATGTTGGAAAGTCATGTCACCATATGCTCAATCTTCTCCGATTAAAAAATCACAAATTTAGTAATAATAAAAACATTGTGATTAAATGAGAAGTATCTAAAAAATAGTAACAGGATCTCAAGATGTAAGGAATGAAGATGGACAAGGGTTGAGAAAGGAGGAATGATGACTAGTTCCCTTGGGTTTGGCGAGGTCTTCGTTTCTGAAGGAATTCCTAAGAGATTTGGTGTTTGTATTTGGTGCCTTTGGTTATTGGTTCTCCCTCAATGACACCAAGGGGCTTCCCATGCCCCACCTTGTTCTTTCAAACATACGGTGGATTGATCCGACTACACCACTCTAGAGAAGAAAATAGATGCAGTGTTGGCAGCACAAACTAAAAGGAAAATGGATCATTATGGCAAAACTTTGAAGTATGTATCTACCTTCAAAGGTACAAGTTTGATCTTATAGATTTCTCATTTCCCATGCCCCACCTTGTTCTTTCTCATAACACAGGACAAGGAATAATGGATGGTTTGGGGCTAGAGGGAATGGAAGGAGGTGGGAGAATAGAAATGGAAGGAATATGGGTTAAAATGCGATGGCACCCATAGAGAATGGTTTCAAGTTTCAAAACATTGAAAGGAAGTTCTGGCAGAGGAAATCCATGGAAAACGAATAGCCGACAAAAGCACAGGGTAAAAAAACGGACACCCTTATGGACGTTAGTGATAATATCCATATTGCTAATTCTTATGCTACAGTAAGGCTTAAAAACCCCCCAATGGATTGAAAATAGAGCACTGCTGGATGATAAGGCTTTGTTTCTCAAATGGTTAGGTGCATGGCCATCTTACGGTAAAGTTAAATAATGATGTGAGCAACAATGGAAAACCTCCTTTCTCTTTAAAAACTATGTTTAATGGCTTCTACCTGATTATATGCTCTACTAAGGCGGACAAAGAGTGGATACTAGGAAATGGCCCTTATATGCTAGATGGCAATGGCATCTACTTAAAGAAATGGTCAGCAAATTTCAATCCGGAAAAGGAGGTGGTGAGTGAAACCCTTGTTTGGTTTAGATTAGAAAACCTACCACAAGAATAATGGGGTGAGGAAACACTAAAAATCTTGGGGGAAACATTGGGGAAATTTGTCAAATATGACGAAGTCAATAATGAAAAAAACTATGTTGTAACACCAAAGGTACTTGTTTGGTGCCAAACCTGCTATGAATTGCCATCACACATTTTTATTCAGACAGAAAGTGGGGAATGGTGGCAACCCTTGGTAGCGGAAGAAGTAAAAGGGGACGGATTGATTAATCAAGAAGACTGCAGGGACAATGGGAAAGACACAGAGGAAAAAAGATTGGAAAATAATATATTAAGAATGACAGAAAATAAGGAATCCATTCCCAACCCAAGAATAGAAATGGAGACCTTTAAGCAACCGGGAGAGGAAATGGTTGTATGGCGAGAGCAGGTTGCAAGCAAGCAAAAGGAGGAGATTGACAGGAATTTTTGGAAGGAATCAGATCTATGGAAAGAGGAACAATTAGAGGAAATCTCCACTCAAATGGTGTGTGAGACTCAATTTGGTTTCTCTCAAAACAGATATATAGAAGTGGGAAATGAGGTTCAACAAGAAGCAGAACAACATAAAATCCAGGAAAATGCCCAAGCATTGGAGGCTGAGGACTCACAACAGCGTATTGTTAAAGAAATAAGCCCAGCTCATAAACCATGAGGAAGTGAAGCTATCCCTGACACATATCCCTCAAAGGAAATGAGACTAGATGACAAGCAATATCAAGATGAGAATTGGGGAGCAAATCCTCAAGAAGAGGAAATGGGTGACAGACAAGAATCAAAGCTAAGTCAGCTACGTGGATGGAGTGGTGAAGCAAATAAAACAAGTGATGGCAGAATCTCACCAATACGCAACTTAGAAGAGTCATTTGAGGAAGCAAGGGACAGTGGTAGGAATCCACTAGAATCTGATTCTATTTACAACTCCCCATATAATGGATCCAAGAGGTGTAGAACAATCAGAGTCAAGGTTAAACAAACCAAGGCTGGGAGAAAAAGGGAGAAGAGGGGCTTGTTCGAATAAGGAGAAATTAGCAATGGCAGGGTGTGCAGCAGACCAAACCAAATTGCTGAGATCGGGAAAGGGCTATGCCTTTTCCCGACAGCAATGAGGCTCCTTTCGTGGAATGTCAGGGGCTGCAATGCCCCTGACAAGATTCGCCTGATCAAGAGAGGTCTGGATCAAGCGAGAGCAAAGATTGTGCTTATGCAAGAAACGAAGGTGAAAGAAAATGATAAGGAATTTTTCAAAAGACATTTTAATAGATGGGAAGTTGTGTTTTCAGATGCAAGAGGAGCCTCGGGAGGGCTCTGTGTGTTATGGGATAGAAGTGTTGTAGATATTAGACTCATAAATCAGACTAGTAATTGGCAGTGGTTGGAAGTTTCGTCCAAACAACTGCTTTCCAAGTTTTATGTCATTAACATTTATGGACCCAACAGCACTTAAGACAAAAAGGAGTTGTGGAGAGTTATCTTTGATCTTCTAGTATCAAAGAAGGAAGAGCTATTTTTGTTAGGTGGGGATTTTAATGCTATTTTAAGTCCTGCAGAGAAAAAAGGGGGTAGAGGGTGGTTTGGAATCAGTCAAAGAGATTTCTCAGATTTTGTATTGAGTAATGGGCTGACTGATTTGGACTTCAGAATGGGAGATTTCACTTGGACTAATAGAAGGAAGGGATTCTTGAATATTGCTGAAAAACTAGATAGATTTATGCAAGCTGGACAGTGGGATCAAAGCAACTGGCTATGGAGTGCGGACATTCTCCCCATCGCAGGGTCCGACCATTTTCCCATATGCTGCAACATTCAGGAAGACACTACCCTTGAACAATCACCCTTATAGTTCGAAGCAATGTGGCTACAAGATGCAACTTTCTTACCCAAAGTTGCTGAGTGGTGGACAACTGCCTCGGTTTGGAAAGGTAACAAATCCTTTATCTTTTTCAAACAATTGCAATTCATTAAAGATCAATTGAAAATATGGAACAGAGATTCCTTCAAAAAAATCTTTGTAGAAAAATTAAACTTGGAAACCAATTTAGCTGCTTTAAATGATAAAATCATTGCTGAGGGAATGGATGAATCATCCTATGAGGACAGGAGCTTCACCGAAACTATAAGGAAGTTTTGGCAAGGGAAGAGGCTTTCTGGAAGCAAAAATCAAGAGAAACGTGGCTCAAAGAAGGGGATCGCAACACCAAATTTTTTCATAAGTCGGTAAAAGTAAGAAGAGCTAGGAATAGGATCTTCTCTATCAAAAATGCACAGGGGGATTTAATTAAAGATAATCACCAAATTAATCAGGAGATTGTTTCCTATTTCCAGCAAATTTTTGTCAGCAATACAATGGGGTTAAGGGGTTCGGAGGATCTCCTAAATATAATCCCCAGGAAAATTTGATAGGCTCAAAATGATAGACTAATGGCACCAATCTCAAAGGAGGAAGTAAGGTTAGTTGTGATTGGAATGGGGGGTGATAAAGCCCCGGGGCCAGATGGTTTCCCGGTACTATTCTTTCAAAAAACCTGGGATATATTGGGAGAAGATATGTGGGAAGTGGTAGAAGAGTCGAGAAAAGGTGGCTTTATATTGAAGGATTTCAATAGCACCTTTATATCTCTAATTCCAAAGAAGGCAAAAAGTCAATCCTTTGAAGATTTCAGACCCATAGCTCTGTGTAACACCACACATAAAGTAATCGCAAAAGTAATAGCTAACAGAATTAAACCACTGCTTGAACAAATTATTTCCCCTGAACAAAGTGGATTTGCCCCCAACAGATCCATTTTTGAAGTAATTATTATTGCACATGAGGCCATTCATACTGTAAGGCAAGCTAAGGTGGTAAAGATGATGATAAAATTGGATATCAAGAAGGCATATGATCATGTCAACAGGTCTTTCTTAATATATGCGTTGAGGCGGTTTGGGTTTGGAGAGAATTGGTTTCAGTGGATTTCAGTTGTATAAATACCCCCAGAATATCCATCTTGGTCAATGGAAGCTCATAGGGTTTTTTTGACACTTCACGAGGGATAAGATAGGGTGATCCTCTTTCACCCTTCCTATTCGTAATCATGGCTGAAGCATTGGGGAGGCTAATATCAAGCAAAAGACATGGTGTATGGAAAGGTATTTATATAGCAGAGGGGGCTGGAACCTACTACTCACCTAAAATTTGTAGATGATAACTACTTAATGGGGGGTGCTAATGCAAGAGAGGCCAGGGTTATTAAATCAATATTAGATAGATACAGTGCAGCTTCAGGGCAGTCTGTAAATTGGAGTAAATCTTAAATCTATTTTTTTAACACAAATGCTAATATCCAAAGGCAGTTATGCAACATTATGGCAATAAAACAGGGTAAATTGCCAGGAAAATACTTTGGGGTGCCTCTCTTTGCAGGATTGTGCAAGCCAAACTTATGGAAAGACCTAATGGATAGTTGTATTAAGAGAATGGATGGATGGAAAAGTAAATGGTTCACCTCAGCAGGACGCAGTCTTCTTCTACAATAAGTGATCTCTGTCATTCCCATTTATTCTATGAGCTGCCTTAGGATCCCAAGCAAGGTTCTAAGCTTTATTGAAAAACGAATGAGAAAAAAAATTTGGAGTGGCAATTGCGAGGAAGATAAGTGGCCATTGTTATCATGGGACAAAATTTGCAATAATAAACTCAATGGTGGAGTTGGGCTGAAAAATTGCAGAAGAATGAACTTAGCTCTTGGTGTCAAGCTTGTCTGGAATATATATAGGGATCCTCATAGATTGTGGGTAAAGATAATGAAGGCTAAATATTTGGACTCAAATGTTAATGAAAGAATTTTAACTATTAGAAATCCCCCAAAGGGATCTGCAGTCTGGAATTTTATTGTGGATTGTAGAAGTAATATTACGGACCACATTTCTTGGCAAATTGGTGGTGGTAATAGTGCTTCTTTTTGGAAGGATTCATGGAATGGTTACGAACCATTAAAAAATTATGAGAGATATGAGGAGGCCTGCAGAATTCTAACTGACTAGTGGGGTGAGAAGATTTCAGACTACATAGATGTAAAAGAAACTCCTTTCGGGCACCTTTGGTCTTGGAAGAACTTGGATACTTCTGCCTTATCTGAGCAACAAAAGGCACTTATGGAAGCTATATTCCAATCTAGAAATGTGATGATAACGGGGACAGCAGACAGTCTAATTTGGTGTGCAGCAACCAATGGAGCCTATTCGGTAAAGTTGGCTTACGGGACTTTAGAAATTGGAGAGAACAATAGAAGTTGTCCAGTTAAACTTTGTTGGGATAACCATTGCCTCCCTAAGGCCAGTGCATTTGCATGGTCAGCAGTGCACGGAAGAATACTAACTGCAAAAAGGAGAAAGAGGTTTGGCTACTGCGGGCCAACTAAGTGTGTGTTATGCAATTCAGCCAATGAAGATGTTGATCATCTTTTGATACAATGCCCTTTTGCTAATGAATGCTGGCAGATGATCAAATCAAAATTGCAGTAGACTAGCCCTATGCCTAATTCTTTAGCAGGGATGTTCGATGTTGGCCCACACCAGCTAAAACAACGGTCATGTCTCCTTTATGGAACATATGCCCATCTATCATAATATGGGAACTTTGGAAGGAAAGGAATTGGTGGATTTTTCAGGGGAAAGAGGAATCTTTGGAGAAAGTTAAATGCATATTAAAGCCTCAACTGAGGAAGTTATGAAGGATGCATTGATGAATCAGAAGGGTGCTTTGGCCTACTCAGCCAGTGACAGAAGGCTACATACTGAATGGCCTTGCTTGAAAATTCAATTTGGTAATATAGGGGAGGTCAAGAAAACAAACTATGTGGAGAAGATGGCAGAATGGGATAAATCTGAGAGAGACTGGATCAAAATTAATTTTGATGGGGCTTCTAAGGGAAACCCAGGCCCTTCAGGTGCAGGGGCCATTGCAAGAGACTCGAATGGGGAAACTATTGCTATGGCTGCTCAAAAATTGCATGATGGGACAAATAATATGGCAGAGGTTAGGGCGGCTTTACTTGCCATCCAATTGGGCTTTAAATTAAAGGTTAAAAAACTCCATGTGGAAGGTGATTCACAGGTGATTGTGAATGCAATTAAAAATGGAGTTGTTCACGCATGGCACTTGACAAGTATAGTAACAGAAATCAACCACTTACTCCAGTCTTTTCAAGATTTTAAAATCAGCCATGTTAGGTGTGAAGGGAATCAAGAGGCTGATATTTTGTCAAAATGAGCCTCCACTTTAGCAACTATAAATGAAATTCATTTTGACAATTTTACAGTTTTGGAGATGCAACTTTAAATTTGAATCACAGCCATTAAATAACTATTATTTTTCAAGTGTTGGTGTGGGCTCTTTCAATGAAAACAGCTTTCAAAACATTAGCCGTTTTAGTTTGTAATAATTCAAAGGACACCGTAAATAAAGGTGATGTCAGCAAGATTGGGGCTATCGACGGATATCGTGCTGGATGGTTAAGATGTGCCAGCTCTAAAAGAGTAATAAATGTAACTTATGGAAGGATACAACAATCAGCGGCGCCAAATATAGTTATGAGGGAATTGGTAGGAATGGCTGGCGGTGATGTGATAGGTGCTCTCATCGAGAAGTGTGGCTCGCGTAACGATTTAAACTCGCATTCATTGGAATGTTTAGGCAAAGTTTACTCTAATTAAAAAAGCAGAGCATAAGATAGGAAAAAGAACAGAGCAATGGAGGCTACTTTCACTGTCGACACAAAAAAAAAAAGCAAAAATCCTTTAAGGGACCCGTGAGCAAGGAGAGGATGCTGGGCCTGCTCAATATGAAGGAGGACAGATTGCAATGGCTGCAATTGACGTCTTGGGAAGCCAATTCCAAGACAGAAAACTGAAAAGGAGGTCTAATGTCAATGTGATCTCCATGATCATAGCATGGGCATTACAACTAGGAGAGCACGAAAGGGAAGTGAAACGTTTGATGGAGATTATATTTGATAATGAGCTGCTACTTGGCCTGGACTCAATTCTAGAATGGGCCGATCCGGGTACTGGTTTTGATTATGAAGAATGTTTTGAGGATGAAAATGAGGGCAAAGTTTATGGGCGTGTGTCGTTTATGAGGTGGTGGGGGAAGGTCAATAAGGAGGCTTACCAAGCAGACATTGGCGCTAAATGGCAGCGACTGAAAGTTGAAGTGGAGTGGGTTAGGGCTCGAATGGAGGAAAGGCACAGGGCAGTCTATGTTGATGTGCCGAGGATGAAACGGGGCCAGCGAGGAGGCAAAAGACAACAAAGGAATGACTAAAAACAGCCCATGAAGTAAGACAAGTTTTGAAATTTTGAATTTTGCTGCGATTAAATGATGAATTGATAAAGCCAAAGAGGTTATGTGGGGAAGAAATGAAGCGTTTTTTGAAGCATTCGTAGAAAGGAGGCTGCAGATCAAAACAGAGATAGCGGACGGAAGGGATGCAGCGAAGCGTGCCACCCCGACTTGAGCAGGATAGAGGTAGTGTAGAATCAAGTTGGCTGATGGATTATGACCTTAGCTGCATAGATAATGTAATGAATATGAATGTAATGTACTATATGTTAGGGATTGCTTCGTAGTAGAAGAATTAGGGATGGATAGGCAATGTAAGGTGATTACTGATAATCTCTGAAAAGGCGAATTATATGTAAATGTTGCTTGAATATCAATAAAAATCAACTGTTATAGATCAAAAAAAAAACATACATTATAGAATCTCTTACACCTCTTACACATTCTTACATTGTCATTGATAAACTTACAAATCTTATATGAGAAGAGACTCTCTTATATGCATCATATTAATGCATACACATGGCAAAATGGCCAACTCATAGTACGATGCCCTTTTCAATGAGGGCTCACAAATAATAATAAATCAAACGTTAAAATTGCAAGGTGTATAACAAACTTATTTCAACAATCTCGGTATCAAGGATATTCGACTTTTCAACCAAGCCCTTGTCAAAAAGTCAGTGTGGATGCCCATTACTAATAAGCAAATTGCATGGACCTATATCTTCAAGGAAAAGTACCTTCGAGGGCATTTCCACAGAACATGCTTTCTTGTATTCATCTTTAAAGAGGATATGGGGAGGAATGAAGGAAACTAAGAATCCAATTGCTAGACATAGTTTTTGGATTATCCAAAATGATAGCATCACTTTCTCATAGGATAATTATTGGTTTACAAACAAACTTCTCTATGGTAATCCTACTTTTGACAATACATCCACCCTTAGCAATAGATGGGGATTTAGGTTGAACAAATACTAGGGAGAAAAGGTGGAGATTCTTGGACGATCTAAGATTTGAATAACTCTCCCAAAAATCATGGACATTATATAGATTGTTGGGGAGGGCATCTACTTTGTTCAAGAAGGATATAGCAAGCTAGTTGAGTTCAAAAACAATAATGGTTCTAGGGTTTCATGAGGTCGAATATGGAATTCTAGAGCATGGCCTAAGGCTAAATACCTCCTATGGTTGGTTGGTTACACAAAGATCCTCACTTGGGAACATCTTAAGAAGAAAAGCTTCTCTCGTCCTAGCAAATGCACCCTTTGCCTGGCCAAACATAGGAAAGTGATCATTGGATTCTTCACTAAATGTTTTCAATAGATTTTTAAAACTACTTCTTAGTTTCAATCTAAAAAAGGGTTATTGGAATATCTTACAAAGATCATTTTGAGTCTTGATAACGCCCGATCATACTTAACACTCTCCAAGATCTCTAGTATTTAACATTGCCCATGAATGGATGGAAGATTCAGCTAGAAAGAAACAACAAAATCTCATATAGTAGGGAAACAATCAAGACCAGTTATGGGAGGAGGTGGTTGTGGCTTGCTCTTAGAGTTGCATTCTCCAAATGACGCTCAAACTCAGACACCAATCAAATGAAGGTATCTATTCTTAGAAACTAACCTAAGGTCAAGGTTTTCTATGATGTGGTTTCCCCCAAGTAAATAAGAAATGAGTCTAAGTCTTTGAGCTTGCCTCCCTTGAGATGGATAAAATTGAATTTTGACGATGCTTCTAAAGAAAACCGAGTCTTTCAAGTGGAAGAGCTTTTCTTAGAAATTAAAAAGGAGATGTGCTAGCCCTTAGTACTTGCTTCTCTGACACCAGCACCAGCAATGCTTAGGAAGCAGAAAGATTGGTAATGGGTCGCAAACTTGAAGTTCAAAATCATGTGTGCAATTTAATTGTGGAAGGAAACTCAATCTTTGTCATTAATAGCCCTGAAGGTGGAAATATTTACCATTGGAGACTCCAAAATCTTATTGAAGAGGCTTGGACTCTTCTTCTAAGGTTTGTGAACTTCAACCTCATTCACACTAAAAGAGGAGAAGGAAATCATGCCTCTGATTGGTTAGCAAATCTAAGTAGTGAGAAAGGTTTCTAGTCCTTAACTCTCTTTAAGGCAAATGTATTGATTATAAGGAAATCTTTAGTAATTTTTTTATAAATTGCTAAGGAGGATAAGGAAGGAAAGATGGCCTCCTACCTCTTCTAACAACTTTCTTTTTGTCTTCTTGAGTGCCTTTGGATTTTTTCTTCATGGGTTTTGCCCTTTCCTATTTCCTTTTGTTTCAACAATTTCCTTGCTTTATATGGTTTCCTTGGCACCATCGCTCTTCCTTTCCTTGCTAGCAAGTTTCCTTTTCTAATCGGTCCCTCTAATTGTTAGTTGGGAATCTATTGTGCGATTTCCTTTGGGTCTAAAAATTAAAATAGTTAGAATGCTATCATAAGTTTGATAGGAGCTTGCATTGGCAATTTCTATTGGAAATGCAATGGTTTTGACACGTGTTTCAGAGTGGTGTGAATCTCTTTAAGCAATTTCAATTGGCATTGCAATGGTTTTGGCACCCAAATTTCCTTAGTTCCTCGCCATTCAAGATATTTATTCAGTTGTCTGCCACTTATGTTTGTTTTTCTTTGATTTTATTGACCTTTCCTTCTATTCAATTTAGTTTTGCCTCTATTGTCATGGCCCCTATCTTTTTACTCATCAGCATCTTTGTGGTGGTGATTCTTTGGGCGGCCATCAATGGCTCTAAAAGGAAGCTTTGGCATTTTCCAACCACCTAGTACCCATATCATCCTTATCTCAACAACACAACATGCTCTCAGTTTGTCTTGCACTATTTTGGCCTTTTCTAACATTCTTCATGCTAAGGTTGTGTATAAGAATACTTATAATGCTATGAAGGCCCTTTGCCCACAACTCCTACTTCTTCCTCAAGCTCCTCTCTCCAATGCAAGATGGACAAGGTTCAATTATAGGTGGGCACAATACCCTTCTTCATATTAATGTGGAATGCAGTGTTACGACCATAATTTCCTGGAGAATGTGGCATACAGGTTAAGGAGAAGAGCGGGGACATGTTAAATTGTCTTACATTATAGTGGTGTAACCACCAGAAGAGATGGCTATAATAACCAAGTTCAGGGCCTTGACCCAGAACAACCATCAAAAAGTTCATGAACTCTGTCAGGGTGATGTCACAATAGAAGCAGTCGACTTATTAACATAGGCGCTTCGTCAGCCTCCGCTCTCTTCTTCTATGGCTTAAGAAAATCTAAAATCTTATTCCTATAGTTTTTTTTTTTAAATTAACTGTAAAGAATATGCTACTTCGAATTAATTAAAAGATAGAGATCATAATGCAACAACTGAGAGTAAATTGGTCAAAAATAACGTAACTTCATGCTAACAAAATCAGGCATGAAACAGATAAGAATGCCGATGAAATTTTCTGCATATGTTTCGAATAAAAGAACAGAAACGGTCAAATCGCTGATATATTTGGCAATTACAATCTGAAACAATAGTAAAGGATCCCACATTTTTTTAAAATCAACAAACCTCCGTAATCGATGAACAAACGAAGCGAAATTGTGGGAAAGAAACGAAGTGAACTCACTGGGCGACCTCGAGAGGGGAAAGCACGTTAGAAGGGCGGAGATTGGAGCAGAGCCAGTGAAGGATGGGCTGCGCTTCTTCGTACTGAAATGGCCATTCGAAAGAATCAGGATCCAGCTTCTCGTAGTCTTCAAACCCTAATTCTGCAAGCAGATTGCACAAACTCGCCCCGCTCATTTTTTTAAATTGCTTTGCATTCACTCTTCCCCTGCCTTCAGCTTTTTTTCGCAGATCGGTGCTCCTTCGTTGAATTTGTTTTCCTTTAAAACAAACCGCTCTTTAATTTCGAATTCTTGCTTTTTTCTTCGTCCGCGGTTTCTCGTCAATTTTGACAGGGACCCTACAACGGCCGGCTGTATATAATTATGGATAAAAGAGGTTGACGCAAATACTTAATAATAAAGGATTTAGTTAAACAAGTGAGAAAGATGATATGTTTTGATTTGGAAGGTTTTAAAAATTTTAAGGTTTGATTGGACCTTTGGTTTGGTTTATAATTTTTTCTAATTTTATTTAGTTTTAAATATTGGATGTTTTAAATGAAGGTTTTATGTGTTTGTTGATTTGTAATAGAAATGTTGTTAGAATTTTTTCTAATATAGGTTGAAGTTGTGTATTGAAGCACAAGTATTTTGTGAATGTATTTGTAACCATTTCATGAAGAATGATTGAAAGGGAGAGAAGAAGGTGTAAATACTACCTACAATAATTAATGAGATGAGATAATGCTAAGACAGACGTGTCTAGCAAAATAATAAAATAATGTACATAATGGCATTAGCTAATATTCAAGTGGCATGCAAAGACATTTGAGGGATATGCAACTCACAAAACATGGTTGATTCGGTATCACCATGAGAAAACACTTTTTTTTAAAAAAACTCAACTTCCAGATCTCAAACCAATTGTATTCCAATAATACATATGATTACAATACGATTTCCAAGCTCAAGCCTCCATATGAGACCGCACAAATTAATACAATGTTGGAGATATTATGAGGGCATAACAATACCTACAAAACATTATGATAGTACCTCCAACCCAATCAATCAATTTATATACATGAATAAAACCACAAACTATGAATGGTTTATAAAACCATGTGTTGAAAACCACTAGGTAATTTAGTGACTTGTGTCCATGCACAAAAAAAAAGTAACACACAAATCAAAATTAGTTAGCTAACAACATCCTATAAACTCAAAATGTTTAGAGAGTTGCAACCATGGTTCTAATACCAAGTTGGAGGATTGGATTTAGCAAGTAGTTTGGTTTCTTGTGATATGATTCATTTGATCATGGTCTTGCTTGAATGTAATATAATTCTATGATTCTACAAAATTAAGGGTATTGAATTATTGTTTGTGTTGTGTGCATGGTAAGTAATCTGCCGTGACTTTGGCAGATGTTTATGAGTATAACTAGACCACATCACTTCCAAGCTGCACCCATTGTGATCATAGCCTCCCACACATTTAACTATCAAAATGGTGACGAAAGTGGCATATCATAAACGCAAACTTGTAGCCACCAAATTTTCCCACCACTGGTCATATGATCTTCCAACATCCCTCCTACCACACATGTTCATGCTCACACATGGTCCAATACCCTACATAATGGCACTTCACTTTGCTACTTCTTGGCCAGTAGAGATGACATCCACACTTATCACCATATTATTGATCTCCTATGCAACACTAGCAATTATGGCTATAGATATTGCATAACATTAATTTATGTATAAGCCAAGAGTCTATTTCAAGGGGTTAATTATTGCTAAGACTAAATATTATAGAAATTTTAGGGATTGTTGCGTCATCATGACTTCCTTATTGATCCTAAAACCATGATAAAGGACTTCATTCCCTTACTTAAGTATATTTTTTTGAGATTTGGGTTGTCAGTCTTACATTTGCATACCTTTCATTTTCAACATACGTTAATCCAACAATTTGATCCTCTATCCCATTGTGTCTCCTTTGTAATTCGACCTTGTGTTGAGTAGGTAGTTCATCGGCCATCAGGGTTCCCTTTAATCCTCTACCATTTTACCATGTGACATTCCACTCCCTCAATCATCAAAATTTCAGTGAGTCATTGTAAAAAAAAATTAGTGCCATACAATTTTCAACATCTCAAAAGTCTTCCCTTCCACTCATCATTTTGGATGTGTTACTTTTCTTACCCAATTGTTGACAATTGATAAGTTCTTTTTAAAGTGAGTGTCACCAATGAAAGAGCCAAAAATAGCAAGTATTAAGAATTGATAAAGAATAAATTTTAGCTAGTGGAGAATTATTAATGTAGACATTACCCTGAGAAGGGAGAGAGTTCAGAAAAAAAAATAAGTAAAGTTAAAATTTAGAGTCAAGAGTAGTTTTGAGATACCCCGACAAGGAAGAGAGTTCAGAAGAAAATAATAAATAAAGTTAAAATTAGAGTCAAGAGTAGTTTTGAGAACAAGTAAAGGAAATTCCGGTGCAATTTTCAATCCTTAGTGAACTCCAGACGAGAGCAAAGAACAAGCAAGAAAAAGATAAGTTGGAGGTTTGAGTGTTCGTAGAACACCCAAAATAGTTGATCAAGTTCACACAAGATCGTTAAGTTTCAACATTAGTTGAATAGGGGAAAAATGTATAAATGAAGGTAAAGGGGAAAAAAAGGAAAATAGAGGTTTCAGGTGTTCCAAGAACACTTGAAACCCTTAGTTTAGCTCTTATTTAATGGTAAACTACCGACAAAACACGAGAACGTTGATTGAAGCTCATAACAAACTTCTTCTTTTTTGTGTTTCATTGGAGAAGACATTCAATTGTAGATCATTAAACATGCCTTTTGTTTACCAATCAAAGGAAAATAATTAGTTTTCATCTCTATTTGCATTGGTAAATATTTGTTCTACAAGAAAATCATCGCAAGGATCTCGAGTAAACTATAAAAATCAACAACAACAAGTGGCATGGTAATGTGAACCTATATTATCCCCCTAGGAATATTTGTTCCAGATTTTCTAAATGTACCATAGAAATGTAAACAAACAAATTGCATGCAACTGATTTCTTTTAATCTAATAAAACAAACTGAAAATCATATAAAATCATACTAAAATAGAGATATGGAATGAAATATTAATATTGTCTTTAATTTTTGAGTAGAGAAACAACAAAATATTCAATCATAGCCACGAAACTTACAATCAGATTGGATAACCAGAAGTATGAATTTGAAGCACAAATTGAGACACCTTAATGATATCTCCTATAGACAATGGGTTTTCATCTACTGCCTCTAAGCTCGAGGGTTCCCATCCTCATACCTACTGAAATCCAAAGATTCCCAAAATTATCCAAGAGAAAAAGCAAACATAAAATGAAGCATTCTCAGAATGAGCCTCCCCTTCTTCTTTTAAAGCCCATTGAAGTGACTCTTCGTTTTCCCTCTGTCTATCTCTTCATTAGCCTTTATTTTTGTCTTTTGTTTCCCCTTTTGAATTTGACTTCGACTTTGGGAAATAATAATAAAATTACTTCATTGATTTTTAACTTCACCATTAAAGTCATTGTAATACTTTGTTAAATAACTAAATTAAGTCATCATTAAATTTATTATTTTTTGACAGCTTAAATTTAATTATTTAATTAATTGTTTGATATCTAAATAAAGGGAACATTACAGTCCTCCCTTCCCAAAGATTGTGTTTCCTCGATATATAAAAGTTTGTACACCAATACCAAAATCCCATGTCAACCTCAAAAACATTGCTTCACCAATCTGATGCGCCACTCTAAAGATAACAACAATATGCCTCGAGTTGTGAAGCAACTCATCACGATCCATAAGAAATGGAGTATTGATCCTATCAACACCCAGATCCCAAACCAATCTATCCATCTGTCTATGGGAGTATAAATAGATTCCTATCATTATATAATCTTCATGTATCATGCATGTGAATAAGTAGTCCACCCAAAAGATGTCAAAAGCAACTCCAATATGTTCATAGTTCAACTCATTAAGCCACCAAATATTGTTGTTATGACTTAGGATATCAATAAGAATGATGTTGAATGTGTCATCCAGTACACATGTATAGGGAAGATTTCCATCTCATGTACAATATCTAACACATATTCATGTCTCTGAAAACTCTTGTGCAACTCACTAGATGTTGTAAACCATGCCAACTCTGAAAGTGCAATGAAAGCCCAAGTAGTACAACCACTAATAACTAAAGTATCTATGAAGATAAAATCACCAACCAATAAATTAACTACTACCATATCATATGGAAATGGAAACCAATCTAAAAATGAATTGTAGATGCGCTTTCATCACCCATGGAAATAAACTCTAGAGTGTCTAGTTTGCTACAAGTGTTATCAACAAAATCTACTTCTGCAATGAATTGATCACCATCTAGTGAAATTTTAGAACTAGTAAAACCCTACTTGTCATTATCCTAATGTGAAAAATTTATTACCTCGTGATGATGAAGAGAAATATGATTGTTGTTACAAAAATTAGAATTGTTACCATACTTTTGTATCATGTCTTCAACCCTTTCAAGCACCTCCTCCCTGAAAATTTTATGGCTCGTACTTCCACTTTGGGTACCCACACTTGTAGACCCTGCTTCATTAGATTTCCCGTGTGTAAAGGTTGCAAGCTCGTACAAATGAGAAAGTGAACTTCTAATACCCCAAATCAAAATTTTGGGCTCCTCATCTATCACCAAATCTTGACTTTTCACATGTCCTTCCCAAGTGTTAAAAGATGATGGTGTCTCAAAGGTTTCTTCTTCAGAAGATGTCATGACGATGATAGGTACTTTCAACCTCATTTTCCTTATCTTCCACAAATTTGATAGCAAGATCCCTCTCCATTAACAAATATGAGTAGTCTAATTTCATTCTTTCAAATACTTCTTTTATGGTGTGCAATTAAGTACTAGTAACACCACATGAAATTCTATTTTGCCTCTCATCAATTTGAGTTTTTCACATAAGATATTCAATGTATTTGTGAGAATCATCTACCCTTGTTAATACTTGGACAAGCCTCTCTTTTCTAACCATTAACCTATCCTTCAAATCTTGTAATGCTAAAGTTATTTGCTCAAGGTCATCGAGGGTACATGAGCTATCACACATTTCATCTTTTGATTTGTTCTCAACTATAATAACACTATCTTCATCACTCTTAGTTGTCTCTTTAGATGGTGTCATGTAGTCTTCATGTAGCACTAATGGGACAACATTATGATCATTGATCAATTCATCACAAAAGGTGTTTTCTTCATGTGCTCTATTAATGTGGATCTTCAAATAATTAATAAATAGTTTGAATACCCTTCACTTGTAATAATTTATTCTTCCTCTATATTATCTACCTTAGATTATTGGAAACCATTATCCATTTTGTTGTCACCATGGACAATAATTGACGTATACAAACTTGTAGTTTTAGCTTGCTCCTCATGACTCATGGCACCATTCTCACTTGTATATTTCCATCATCTTCTTTTGTATTATATCCACAATTATGTTTAGGTGTCCACGCCTTTTGACTTATGAAACAGATATATCCTTTCCTCATTTGGTTCCTATTTTTTTGGGGGGATCATGCAACCTGTAATTTCCCAATGAAATTAATTCTTCTTCAGCCTGTTACGTTTTAAACTTCTCATTTTTCCGCTCACATTGTTCAAGTGCCTTCTTGACAAACTCATAAGCAGGTTTAGAGACATTTTGTTCTTGCTTTAAGATGGCTAACAACATATATAGAAGGGGATGAAAATGAGCATCACTCTCATTTATTGACATAACCATAATAAATTTCATAGTTGTAATTGTATGCACCCTAAAATGATCGCCTAGACTATGGGCCCCATTTATCATTTTATCATTTTATCAAATTTTTGAATCAATGGCTTGCAATATTTTCAATTCAAATCAATTTTCTTGACCTAATCGTAATTAATTCAATTATTTCAATATTTCCTAAGGTTTGATCATTTCATCAATAATCTTATTTAATTAAAAGAAAATATCTCTTAAATAAAATAATATTGTTTAATTAAAGGAAAATCCATTTT
>MU227820.1:578022-613758 GCA_018584345.1 Thuja plicata
TGAAATTTATCATCTTCTTCATCTAGTACCCCCTGAGTATGTACTGATCCATCAACTTGCTTATCATGGTGCATTGAGAAAAAAATTTGACTACTCTTCTCAACATGTTTTTGATATTCCATGTCTAGTAAATATGAGATTTCTTCTGTACTGAGAAGATCTTTTTCCTCATCAACATGGTCATTGATACATGTTTCCATGCAAATATCACTACGTATAGATTCTACTTCAATCTGATCTGAATTTTCTTCCTCTATCTCATCATTCTTTTCTTCCCTCAATACTTCACATATTTTCTCAAGAAAAGCTAGTAGTTGAGAATCAAGGTAGATTCCTAACTCACAAATTTTATCCATTAATTCCCTTCCTAGAGGCCTGATATCTGAAGGTATTTCCCAATAGATTTGTATCATTCTCATGAAAAAATGTAGTGCAGGTTCACCTTTATATCTTTCCAAAGGGGACATGTAAGATTCTTCCTCCAAAATATAATTTGGCTCTCTTTCATGTTCATAGCACATGTCTTGTTCATAACACAAGGTTTCTTCTTCACCACTGGCATCATGAAACATATCAAGAAACCACTGCTCAAACTGTCTCCATGATAAGATGGATTGTGTGGGTAGTGATTCATATACTTGTCTAGCATTATCTTTTAACGTCTTGACAAATAGCCTCATCACATGATCCTCTGTATAAACCTCATAATCTTCTATGAATTTATAAAATCCATCCAAGTGTTGTAGTGTCGATTCATTCCATTCTCCATGGAACTTTGGTAGAAGTTGTGAAATTTTAGGGGATAAATTATTTGGGATGCATTAAATTCTCCTAAGATCTAATGGCCTGATACCATCTGGAATAAAAGGATTTTTTTGAAATGAAGGATACATTTGAAAAAAAAAAATCCACCATCTCCTTCTAAGTCTTCTCCCTCAGTAGAGTCACTAACTGAAATGCTTTGTTCAATAGAGTCACCATCTTCTTTTCAGAAGGAAAATACTTACTATCTTCTGAGTTCTTTTCTCCTAGTAGAGTCTTAAATATATCACCAGAGCTTCTAGGTAAAAGACAAAAATGTTCTTTTGAACAAGTCCCCAGTAGAGTCATCAATTTGTTGGTGCCCAAAAATGCTAAATTGGATTTCCTATGGACTTGCCAATCCAATGCTTAGAAACCCAAGTGATTTGGTCAACTAACAAGTCACAACCAAAGCATGGTTGGAACTTCTACAATTCTGGCTCTACAAAACCAAGGCTGGTAGGCCTATACCTTGACTTATCCTTCAAGTTACAAGGCTTTTTATAGCAAATAAGAAACACTTCAACCTTCTCTCTCAAGTATGGCAAGGAACTTGAAAGAAATCTAACTGAAAACAATATATCATGAACTGTAAACTGAAATACTTTAAGTAATTGAAAGAATGTTTAGTAAATGTGTATGTAATTTGAAATGAATAGATAGATAAGATATCTGAAAACTATAAACAATGAACTAAATAACTATAATCCAAATAATGATTAAACTAGTGCCTTATTCCACCACGGGCAATAGATTCAAGATCATTCCAATCTTATGTTCAACCTCAGAGACAATTTTACAAGAAAACTTATCACTTCAAAGGTGTTATGGAATGCACATGCAACCTAAAACAAATTCAAAGATATTTCAAAAGGGTAATACTTCTCAGATGACAGACTAATTGACTAAGGCCTCAATCAACAGAATTTAACCATGCAAAATGAGAAAACCAATTGAAAATATAGACTACGAATCAAATAAGGAAGCATGCACATCAAATTATCACTTTGAAGAAGTTCTATTGGTTTATTTGAGGGACTAATTGTAAAATGATAATGAAACTATTACACATGTGAAAGAAAAAAGACTTATCTTTATGAATTTTGAAAAAATAGTACATCCAGGTCCATGTTATACTTGTTGATTAAAAACTATCCAAATATGTGAAATTATATTATTTGTATTGTTTTTTTTTTACATTTTACATTATGTATGTGTGTGTGTGTGTGTGTGTTTGAGTGGCTTTCACACCTCTTTAGGGTGAAAAGACACAACTCTTATTACAAATTATTTTGAAAAAACAATAAACTAACTAAAAAAAACTACCTCACTTTCGGATTTGGCTTTGGTCAAAAATACAAAACACCTTGTGAAATGCTAATATTTCTACCGGAGATAGGAAATTTGATTTCCCAAACAGGGTCATTTTTAGATTTTTAAAATTCGACCATCTTTATCCTCTGTCGAAATCATCTTTGTAGCAGGTCTAAATTCCCGCATTTTCTAAAGGCTTCAATTAGTTATTCTATTTATTTGTGTCATAAGCTTCCTTCCTTTGATATTTTTTAGTATGGAGAAACATGCTTCTTCATGATAATGGATTGAGACTTCTAAATTATCAAAATTTAGGGTACCACCAGATCTCACACTTCAACTGCATTCTTTGAATACATGTGTTCCCATAAAGATCACACATTAGTCAAAGAGGGGCAAATGTATGCACCCTAAAATGGTCGCCTAGACTATGGGCCCCATTTATCATTTTATCAAATTCCTAAATCAATGGCTTGCAATATTTTCAATTCAAATCAATTTTCTTGATAAAATCATAATTAATTCAATTATTTCAATATTTCTTAAGGTTTGATCATTTCATCAATAATCTTATTTAATCAAAAGAAAATCTCTTAAATAAAATAATATTGTTTAATTAAAGGAAAATCACTTTTAATTAAATGATTTTATCTTATTAATTAATATCCCTTTTAAATAAATAAAATAATCTTATTTAATTAAAAGAAATAAAATAATCTTATTTAATTAAAAGAAAATCTTTTTTTTAATTAAATAATTTTATCTTATTTTAAAATCCATCTTTTAATTAAATAATATTATCTTATTTAATTAATATCCCTTTTAAATAAATAAAATAATTTTATTTAATTAAAAGAAAATCTTTCATTTAATTAAATGATTTTATCTTGTTTTAAAATCCATCTTTTAATTAAATAATATTATCTTATTTAATTAAAAGAAATAAAATAATCTTATTTAACTAAAAGAAAATCTTTCTTTCAATTAAATGATTTTATCTTGTTTTAAAATCCCTCTTTTAATGATCATGAACCTGAGGGTGGTCACAACCTCTGAAGAACAAGATGAAGTAGTCTGGGTTGGTGCTAAAAGTGGCCAATACTCAGTGAAGATTGGACATTCCCTTCTTGAAACTGAAGGCCAAAGAGTGGAGTGGGAAGATAAGATTTGCTGGAGGAAAGCTTGTCTCCCTAAAGCTGCAGCTTTTGCTTGGCTGGCTGGGAATGGGAGAGCCCTCACCGGTGACAGATTAACTCGGCTAGGTTTCACGGGGCCATTCAGATGTGTTTTGTGTAAAAAAGCAGAGGAGACATTGGACCACCTCTTCCTTACTTGTGAATTCACACAACAGGTGTGGAGATTTGGACTGGGGAAACTGAATTGGCATGGACCCCTCCCTGACAAACTGAGAGAATGGATCATCTCTTGTCTGGATCCAAAGGGACTATCATCTCTTACTGCGATATGGCATGTCCTCTTGTCCTGCACCTTATGGCTGATCTGGAATGAGCGGAATAAAAGGATATTCACAGAAAAAGCTAAATCTATTGAGAGTTTCCTTACTAAATTTGAAATTGTTGTCTCAGAACTTGTGTCCAATGCGGCTACATAGACCAATGCCAGTAAGACTCCATTCACAAAATCTGACATGCTGGCACAGCGACTATGGCCAGTGGTGAAGTATAGGCCCGTTAATGGGTGTCAGAGGGTTCATCCTCCCTCAAAGATCAAAGAGGAGCTTAGTAATAGTTGGCAACCACCACCCCCCAGTTGGGTTAAGATCAATTTCGACGGAGCATCCTGAGGTAATCCCGGGACTTTTGGAATCGGGTACATAGACCGAAATGACAAAGGGGATATCTTGGCCTTAGGGGATAAAATATTACACAATGGCACTAATAATGAGGTAGAATTCCTAGCCGCAGTTGAAGCTGTACTCATGGTGAGGAAACTCTAGTTTAGGAGAGTCCACCTTGAAGGTGACTCCCTCCTGGTAGTAAACATAATCAATAAGGGCCAGATGGATACATGGTACCTAAATAAGCATATCAGAAGGATTAGAAACATGTTGGTAAATTTTGATGATTTCAAAACCTCACATGTTCCAAGAAGGGCAAACAGTTTGGCGGACCGACTATCGAATGTAGGAGCAGACAAATCCCTCGAAGATAAATTTGAAATCTTTGAGGAATTTGTTAACGAAGATTAATACCAAAATAAAGGTTGCTACAATCAGTGCCAAGGTTCTTTTACCGATAAATGGATACTCATGTCACGCCACCATTGTATCACGTGGTTGAGCACAATGATTGCAGGTTCATGATGTCATGACAAGAGTTAGTGGGGGTAATGTAATCCACAAGCTGAGATCTCACGGGATGTGAAATTTGAAGATAATACCCGATGCAGTTAAGAGTAATGATGATTGCATTACTACCCGATGGAAATAACAGCCCATTCTAGAGGCTTCGATGACAAGTATATATGCCAACGACATCTTTTAGTAAATAATTGTCTCAGTAAGAAAGAATAGTTATGGAGGAAAATTTCTCACTGTCGTCGAATGGGCAAAATCCCGCTTTTGATTCGCATATCACTACAAACAGGCTGAGCCATATCTTCAATGGCGATGGCGAGGATTTCTAGTCTGTCATTAGAGAAATCCTTGAGGAGCATTTCCTACATAAGGGTTGGAGGCCAAGAACCAATCTAGACATCTCATCCGTGTTTGTTGGCCTGGCTCTCATGGTTGCAAACTCAAAAGCAGAGGTGTGGAGGGTTATCAGCCAGTGTATGGTGGTGAAATGGGTCGGCAATGTGGAAAATATCATTGAACGGGTAGAGGTTGGACTGGGGCTATGGATGGGTAATGAGCCCTTTCACATGGTGGGAAGGGGAAGTTGTGGTTTGCAACCACTAGTTATTTGGTCGATGGAGAGCTCAGAGGATGTGCATTTGACTCGAGCTTTGGCGGGGTGGAAAGATTTGCTGAAGATGTTGGAGTGGAGTAGAGTGGAGGCAGAAAGGGCAGAGTCTGTTCCTGAGGACCAGAAAATGAAGAAAACACCCATTAATTATGTAGCGGCCCGCGATATCGATGGCATGCCAATGACCCGTAGGCAAATCCCGGTCACTCGATGGGGTGCAAGGGCTAGGGCAGCCAGGGAGGCCAGAGCAGAACTAAAAACAAAGGGTGACACATGTGTTGTTGGTGGCGACCATCCCAGAGTTGGAGAGCTATTTGATAGGTGGGGTGCATTTGCTAACTTCACCCAAGGCGACACAACTAAATGGTTCTCTTAGGCGAAGCTAAGGCTGTCTTTTTTGGCTGGTTTTTTCTCTGTCTGTAGACCTCTGTTAATGGAGGTTTTTTGCCCTGTCAGATTTTACTGTAATGCGGATATATTTGTCTCGCTCTGAACTTGTAGTTGTTGTTTTTATCTTGGTATGTAACGCCTTTATGGCCAATATGTAAATGCCTATTTAAATGAATACAAACTATTATCACCGATGAAAAAAAATCCCTCTTTTAATTAAATAATATTATCTGATTTAATTAAAAATCCATATTTTAATTAAAATAAAATCCCCACTTAAAGCTCTTTTTTTGACGAAAAAAGGAAATAAATCAAATTAAATTAAATAAAAATTCCTTTTTCTCCACACTTTTCCTAAGTGGTGGGATTTTTTGCCTCTTAATCATAGGCTTTGATTTTGCCTCTTGAAGATTTAAAGCACATGGATCAACCAATATTTAATCTCCACCATTGATTTATAAGCCTCTTAATCTTCACCGTCCATTATTCTATATAAGGAAGCCTCTCCTTCTCATTTGAGTATCCCAAATTTTTATTGTTATGCTGCAGGTTTGGAAAGCAACTTTGGAGGAGAATTTGAGCACTTGAGCTTGGATATTGCAACTTCTATCTTCTTGTCTTCTTCTCTCATGCAATCATGACAATCCATTTAGATTACTTTGCATTTGCATTTTAGATTAAATTCATATTTTCGTTCATAGATTAATCTTGCATTTGTATTTCCTTTCATAGAATAATCTTGCATTGTTATCATATAGATTAGTTTCCATTCTCATTTGCATGCATACTTGATGATCATGGAGACTAGCATTCTTCCTTTTCCTCTTTGAATCTCTCATTTTATGGTGTACTTACAGGGGCACAAACTAGGTCAATCTGAGGGCCTCCATCACACACCTTGCACTCCATGAATAGAGAGCTATGAGTCGATAGTTGAGGCCTCATTCTTGAGCAACCTTGAATGGAATGATTCATAGAAGTGTGACACATTTTTAGTACACAACAATAACATTTGCATTGTGTTCTTTTCTTATTGTGACCAAGAAATGTTGAAACATGGTATGTATTGAATCATGCAATCCCAAGTCAAGCATAGGATTACATAATCTGATTTATGCAAATGGTTTTAGTATGGCAACCCTTCTAGAGAAATGATGACTCGTGATATCCCCAAGATATTGGAAGCTATCAATGATTAACTAAAGTACCTCCTTCATTATGTCTTCTTCATAAGGTTCTTGAGGTGCTAAGATTCTTGTGACCTTCATCAAACAAGAAGTAACCAACAACCTTGTCTCGACATCTGAATGTTTCATCCACTTGTATTGATTCAACATAGACAATGTAGGAACAAGAGAAATCTACAACAAATGAGGGGGTGATAGTTCTACAATGGTCAAACATCCTTTTAATTGGATCAAAGTGATGAGAACATTTTCCCGTGTTTACAATTTCAACCCAATATTTCTACCTATCTCTTTAAGTACTTGGGCTAACTCTAATATGTCATTTGATGTCATTTTAAAACAGAGAATTGTTTTGGAATTTGCCCAACGGGCTGGCATAAACCTTCCTAGTTGTGACCCAAAATTATATTGCACATCTCACATATGTAGTCAAGGCATTTCATTAAATAATTTATTTGTGGATTTGAATATACGGTTTTAGATTCTCAAAATAACAACTAACAATAACAAGCACTTCTAGCCAATAAAGTAATCCAAGAGCTAATGTGATACATGACCAATATCACTTGTAAAATTGTATAAAAGATATGTATAATTGAAAACTAGTTGGAATCACAATCAAATCTCAAACATCTTATTGTATGAAGGAAATGGAGTGATACATAATACAGATGACCCTGGTTTCCAGCATATAAATGATGTCTTTCACTAATTCAATAAACATAAAATAACAAACAACTCAATACATTGAAATTGTGTGTAAAATTGGAGCCTACATTGAGTCACCTTTAGCACTTTATGTGAACTCTTGAAGGGAACACACACACACACACACACACACACACACACACACACACACACAACTATCATCTGAAGAATCACATGCTACAAACCTCCTATAGAAGATATGTCACCAAACTGGAATCATACCAAACATATATTGCAAATACAACCTATGATGTTGGATTCCCCATGAAGCTTTGGAATAGAATGACTAGATAATAGGGATATTGTGAATGAAGATACTTCCGAAATAAAAATATTTTGGATATTTTTAGTGCTGAGACCAATGGTTGCCAGGCAAAGTCACTTGCTTCCATTAATTCTTCAGGCTCTTGTTCTACCTTGGTTTGATGACATACTATCGTAAGAGCTACCGTTAGATAATCTCAACCAATGGTAATCTTAGATATGTGAGCTGATAAAAATTTGGAATTTCAAATATTTATGGAAACAAAGAAAGGTATTCATGGAAATAGCACAAGTATTTGTGCCAATAACAATCTTTAGAATCGACGGTTCATAGTGAAAAACCATTACAAGAATCAATAGTTTATAGTGAAACCATGGTTTCCATAACATATTATACACAATAATTAATTCCAAAAATGCCTCGAACCAAACTATATTCATGATAAAATATTTGAATTTCCCTATTCATATATGCCCACAACTATTATGTGCAACACGATTATATATTTCAAATCACAAACAAGATGTCTTGCTTATTCATGGTGTCCTTTCCTCTCATGACACTCTATCATGCAATTTGGTTGTCAACTAAAAAACTCCCTACTCCCTATTATGGTATTCACAAGTTCTTCAACCAAACTTGTGCATCAAACCTCATGACATCCTCACCTAGAATATATATATACTCTTCACATACCAAAAGCCCTGTGATTTTCTTCCTGACGTGTATTATATGTGCCCCCAAATTAAAACTAGAGGGGCCTGATTTTATAAATGTACCATAGAAATTTAAACAAACAAATTGCACGCAATTGATTTCTTTTAATCTAACAGATTAAACTGAAAATCATATAAAATCAGACTAAAATAGAGATTTGGAATGAAATATAAATATTGCCTTTAAATCTTCAGTAGAGAAACAACAAAATATCCAATCGTAGCCACAAAACTTATAGTCAGATTGGATAGCTAGAAGTATGAATTTGAAGCACAAAGTGAGACACCTGAGTGATATCTCTAACTGATAATGGGTTTCTATCCACTGCCTCCAAGATCAAGAGTTTCTATCCTCAAACCTATTGAAAGCCAAATCTTCCCAAAATTCTCCAAGAGAAAAACCAAACATAAAACACAGAATTCTCAGAATAAGCCTCCCCTTCTTTTAAAGCCTATTGCAGCGACTCTTCATTTTCCCTATGTTTGTCTCTTCATTACCCTTTCTTTTTGTCTTTTTATTTCCCCTTTTAAATTTCATTTCAACTTTGTGAAATAATAATAAAATGAATTCATTGATTTTTTATGGATAATAGGTCGTAGCCAATATTTTATTATTTTTTAAAGAAATTACAACTCAGTTTAGTGTGGACACCGGTAGGAAAGAACCAAGTTTAAGAAAACCTATGGTCTTGCCCATATCTATAATAGTTCAATTTTGCCTAATTTTACAATTCCCATGTCTACAATTATGGGATGGTTAAACTGATACAACCATTGGAGAGGAGTTACGGGGTGTTTTGAGGGAATATTCTTCCTCATCTACAACCCCTTTTTTACAATCATATGATCATGGTAAAAATAATAATCCCCTTTACCTTTGAGGGATTGAAATGATACTAACAATAGACTACATAATTCAACTCAATTAACCACTATTTAATAATTAATCTGCCTAGATATCCAAATGTTCCAGTGCTACCACCCTGTCTCCCAATGAAGCCTTCTTTATTTTAAGCAAATCTATTATCACAAAAACCATAACTCTTAGCTTCCTACATCTTATCTTCTTGTTAGTCCAAAAACCCTAATTCCTCTAAGAGAATTATGATAGGACAATCTGCAAGTATAAGTAACATGAATGCTAACTAAAACCAAATTTATCCTTACTCAAGGAAACTCTAAGCTGCAATTCCCAGATATCTAAGAAGTAATCTTTATCATTATGTAAAATGATTAGTAAATATACCAAACAACCGTGAGCCTGATATACCTACTTGTAAACCTCCCAAAATTCTAAAATTTGTAGTAATCACCATCCACTTAAACTCTAATCATACTCACCCATTAATGGGTGTTCAAGGGTTGAGCCAAAAAATAAAATAAGGAGGGAGGAAGTACAGTGGGAATCTCTGGAAGCAGGATAGGTGAAGGTAAATTTTGGTGGGGTGAAAAAGGGTAACCCAGGACCATCAGGGGTTGGATGTGTTGCTTGGGACTTAGAGGGAAATATAATTGAGACTAAGCATAGAATGTTGGTCAACGAGACAAACAACATTGATGAAGCTCATGCTGCACTAATGGGGGTCAAAATGGCACAAAGGCTCAAGGTTGAAAAATATCATCTAAAAGATGATTCTCAAGTCATTGTTAATGTAATTGAAAATGGGAAAGCTTGCACATGGATAATTCAAATTTTTTTCTCAATTAGCCGAAGGAAACTAATCACCTTTCAAAATTTCAAAATTACACACCTATACCGAGAAGAACATGGTCTGGTTGATGTATTTTCCAAGTTGGCGATTGAGGTGACATGATGAGGTGGCAAGAAACTAGCCAATGGGGAAGTGACATCATCAGCCCAATCTGATGATAATGAAGGGATAGATGAAGTGAAGGAAATATTTACTTTGATTTCGGTGGCCGGAATGAATTGAATACTGACAAGGTTGCAGACGATGGACTTCCCAAAAGTTGGCGTGGTACATGCCAAATTTATTGTGCATTTACTATGAAAGAATTTTGGTATTATACATTCCTTGAGATGCAATCCAATGGCACAATTTTTTTGGGTGTTGACAAAGACATGTGGTTCTGATGTGTGAGGAGAAGTAATGTGTCATGGAAGAAAACTTCACGTTTGGTGTCATGAAGTAGCAGATGGAATTCAAGGGGTCAGTAACAAAAGAATGACTCAACTATATTTTCATGTCACAACACCATTTCTTTATAGAAGTGATCACAACACTCTTGGGTGTGGAATACATTATTTTTGACTTCTGGTAGTGCACAAATGCATACATTACTGCATTATTTTATGCTTGGTGATTGCATTTCTCTCCCAAGGATGAAGTCAAACATATCATGGATCGATGTGTATTTCTGGAATGTCGAGTGGGTATGGATGAAATTTTGCAGTATCTCGTGATGAGTCATGGGTTTGTGTCTAAATGAGGAGATTGTATTGGATTCCCCTAAATTCCATAGTCTATACACCCATTTATATTGCACCGGTGACTGGTGAATTATATCGAACGCAAAATGGATGTGAGGCGGGCATGGGCCCTTGTGGTTAACTTTTTTCATGACTGGGATTTAGAGTTGGCTACAGGGTTGTTAAGGAGACAATTGAACCCTGACATCTTACATTTGAAGTTGGTTGATGTCTAGGAGGATATGGTAGTGCAGAGGATAGCACAGAGATGAAGAATCAACCATGGAAGAGGTCGAGGATGCGGTGGACGTGCAGAGGATGTTGGAGGGTGTTGGTGTCATGGATGTGCTAAAAGAGGACTTGGACTTGCTTGAGGAAGATGAATGCAGAGATGGTGCAACTAGGGACGTGGTGACAACATTGATGTGGAAGATGAACAACACGAAGTTGCTAGTAGCTCAAGGGGTCACATTCTTGGGTGACACAAAATTAGGTTTTTGAATTTCCGCTTATATTTTTTTAGAAAATCATAATACTTGCCTACTAAAAGGATTTTGAAAAATTTGTAGAACATGTCTACATTTTTCTAAATTTTGTATATGGGTTCGGTAGGATGGATTTGTAGGGAAAGATATGATTAGCCCTTAGTGTTGGGTAGGTGGTTGAATATAGGTTTTGGGTGGTAGTTTATGATACTGACACAAAGATTCAAATATTCTATGTTTGCAAGTATATTTTATTTTCGTAATATAATAAAAATAAAATTTTACTGAAAAAAAACTCTAATCATATTCAGATACAACAATCCTCAAGATATTATCTCATGCCTTATCTTTGTAAGAGGAGATAGAGGCCATACTCTTCCTCAGTCTATGCCATTGAATAGATCAACGCTACAAGCTGACCATATACCACAACTAAAGATAACCACAAGATAATTTTAGATAAAAGGAACCAAATCTATAAGCTTGTTTTTAGCTTAAATAAAACAGATTACATGAAAAGAAATTGACCATATTTATTGAAGAATGCTCAAGACATGAAACTGGATCCATGAGAAAGCTAATCTTTCACAACCATTAAAGTGCATTTCTTAGGTTAAGAGATAACCATATATATTACAGAGAGTAAATCACCATATATACCAGTATATAAATAAATTTGCACAAGGGAATAAGAATATGAAAATAAGAAACAAAGTAGCTTCATATGAATAAGTGTACATGTATCTATGACGATACATATATATACATACACACATACATATGTATATGTATGTACAAATATATAAATATCAAAATATATATCTATGTATATATATAGGCACATATATAAATAATTATTTATATATTCATATATATACATCTATGAATGAAAATAAAAGAAGATCAGTGAATCCTAGTATGATCAAACAAAAAGAAAAACCATCGATAAATGGTAAATATTAAACCATAACTAAACTATTACCATTCTTATTATCAAAGTTTCTAAAGCTCAAAATAATAAACGTGATGTAGGTCCAATATGGTAATGAATATCTAAGTCTGCTTATAAGTTTCCAGCAATTGCCCAATCAGTCAAAATGAAAGCATAGTTTATAACCAAGATAAAATGCAACATAGTGGCACCACAAAAAACTTCTAGAATGATACAGAATTAAAACACCGACCATTACTTAAAAACCATCGCTATTTACACCCTAACCATGTAAAACTATGCCCTTCCATCGATTAAAATCCCTATTTGGGCATATAAGATCTATTTGGGGGCGTAAAGCTTCGATTTCCTCCTGCTCAATATCATCTGGATCAACCCCATCAGTGTTGAGGTAGTCATCAAACTAGTTCCTTTCTATTGGCCTCCATATTTCAAAAAGAAACATGAGGAAATCAAGGTTCCTCTAGACAATTGGTGTGTTTGCCCAAAACCCGTCAAGGTCTTTAGAGTATAATATGGGATATGTGATAACTGAACTATTCTTGATTATAAAAAAGCATAATTCCTTGGCTTATGGATAGTTAGGTCTCCCCTGATATTTACTAAGACCATATCCAAGCCTATCAATATTTCTTTTATAAAGAGGCTTCGACAGAGCCTACCTATATTCGCTCTATCATTGTAAATATGTATTGCAATGGAAATCAACATTGCAAGAATGTCCATATTTTCCCTAAAACTGCCACGACTATAAACAAACTGATCCCCAAGAACCCTAAGAATTTCCCTCCTAATCACTTTTTTTTTAACATTACCAATATGTCTGAGTCTATCTACTCTAACCTCAGTGTCAAAGGTCATCTGTCTATTATCTCCCTCAAGTTTTATCGAAGTCTCCATTATCTAACAGAATTGATCTTCACACAAAGACAAATGGAAAAAAATACCAATAATTCATATTGATCTAAAGCCACCTTTCTCTCCAAAGTATTCCAAAGGGACTAGGGGTACCAACTTTCACTGCAATTATTACTAATCATAAATGTCAAGTGATTTAAAGTGAGGTCACCATTTTATTAGAGTAAAGGGACAATGATATATCATAATAAAACAAGTGCATAAACTCATTATTTTCGAGTGATATGCTAAGATATCACTTGAGTGATCTGTCAGACATGTGCCTATGGCGAAGAATGATTTTTGCAAATCAGCCCAGCCAAGTCGTTCAAATAATGATCGGCCAAGTTCTTGTGATTGCCATCAATCCCAACTAGTAGTCTATCCTAACTGAAGGTTGCAAACAATTAAACGTATGTGATCAAATGGAAAAGTGCATATATATATAGGGTGGTTGCAAGAAGTTGAGTCCCACTTTTGGGCAAAAAGTGCAAGTGTTTTCCCCATTTTTCAAATTTTCTGTCAATTGATGTCAAAATTCGAGGCACTTAGAGATTGAATCCAAAAAAAATTCACTAATAGAAAATGTAGTGCTCGGAGTCTTGTTTTCAAATATGTAATTTATTTCAATACTCACATGGTATAAAATACATTTTAATAGACATGTTTAAAAACTCATTTTTCAAAATGCCAATTTCAGAACCATACCGCACACGTGTACGACCACCCTATTTTGATGTAAATAAATGTTTTTTTGTGAATCCTTCTAGGGTAAGGTACCTAAAACATCAAATATTGATGAGAATATTTTTGCTTTTTTCATTGAATATTTTTTTTATTAATTTTTAATTGACTGTAAAGTACATTTTCAAAACCTCTAGTGTACGACCACCATAATTTGATGAAAAGTTCACCTTTTTATTTATTTTTATTTCGAAAGAAATTCTATTTAGATTGATGTCATATAATTCATTTTTCAAAAAATGTAAAATTAAAAAAGTTATTAAAATTTTAGATAACCTTACTATTTCAAGTTTAGGTACCACTTTAGTTGTAAAAATACTAAAATTAGTCATATCACTATGAAATATATATTTTTATAATTAATACAATATGAGCTGTAATGGGTTTTTCATTTCGTCAAAAAAATCATTCGGGAAGACCTCCAAAAAATTACAAGGAGATTTTTTTATATATCAATGCCTTAGCCATATTTTTGCAAAGCCAAGCACAGGCTTGGTGGGACCAAGCTTATCCCAAACCAAAAACCAGGGCAGAGGTACGGTTCCCATGCCTAGTTTTAAGAAATGGGCACCCATTTTGTAAAATTTAAAAAATGGGTGCCCGTTTCTATTTGGACCGTTGAAATAGAAACGGGCACCCATTTTTTAAATAACGGGCACCCGTTTCATTTAAATAACGGGTGCCCATTTCTGAAAGATTCATTGGAGACAAAAAAAAATAGTGCAATGTGGGCCTGATCTCAACGATTGACGATTATTCAATCATTTTTATGACATATTTGTGCTGCAGAAAGAACAATTTAAGTCAACACTCTCTTTTCTTGTCTTGTTTTAGATCTAACATGAAGGAAATAATTTGAATCCAAATTTTGGTGCAAACATGGGATCAAATCAATGCAGAAAGAGGCAAAGAAAGGTTCTGACAGCTGATGAGGTTGCAATAAATAGAGAGGAGGCAAAACGACAACAAGAAATAAAAGCAAGAATTAAAAAAATGGATAATTTTAGAGCATTGAGTTCAACAATCATTTTAGAAGAGGAGAACAATGAGGACACCATGATAGATGTAGAGGTTGAAGAATAAAATACAATAGGAGCAAATTTGGGTACATTTTCTAATCAAGTGTTGGATACAGGTATGTCTTCATAGCCAAATGAAACTTATTCTAATAAACAACTTGATCTTTTTGTAGAAGCGGGTTACTCTTTAAATCATTTAGATTTTCTTCCTGAAAATAGAGTAATAGATTATATTACAGATCAAACACCACAAATTAGTAATGTTAATCATAATGATAAAGGAACTAAATGTCAAACCCCAATTGAAAGTAAAATTCAAACCCCAATTGAAATTGACAATCAAATGACAATTGAGATCAACAATGTGGATGTAGACATAGAAACACCAATTGAGAAAGAAACCCCTTTTTTATGGTAATGAAATGAATGAACATTTTCAAATTAAAAGTGATGTGTTAAACAATATGTGTGGTTTGGTTTCATGGAGACAGATTAGGACACACACGACTAGATTGTTTAGACAATATTTTTATAATAAGAAATTTGGGTTTCAATGTCAACTAATGTTACAACTAATTAACATGACTAAAGTGCAAAAATTGATGAAGAGGTTAGGCATTTATGTGAAATCCAAGAAGAAGGATGAATCTCTAAAACAAGTTGTATCAATTGTTGCTAGTGCCTTTGACACAATCAAAAAGAAAATTCATTCTAAAGATTGGAATGTGGCACGATGAGCAAAAATAACAGCTTTAGTAAATAAAACTACTTCTGATAAAAGAATGATGACAAACATAAGTGGATATCTTAATATTTTTCATAAAACTTTAGCAAGAGCTGTAAAGAGAATATTTAACTTTGAAAGTGATCTAAAAAACCATTTGTAGAGCTTTAGTGGCAGACTCCTGAGGTCTGACATGAAACTTACTGGTGAATTCAAAACTTTGATTGAAATTTTTTGGCATGATAATACAAGAGTATCACCTAATGCAAGAGATGTTCTTAAATTAAGATTCAGCTCAAAAAATCATGATCCACATCCAAAACATCTTTTGGATATGACTCATTATAAAAAAAATTTGGATGTTAAGGTATTAACTATTAGTATTAGTCAAAGATATTTTGAAAAATGTAAACCATGACATGTAAAGATTAACAAGGAAAGAGTAATGTGTTGTTGCAAAACTCATGTTCAATTTCATTTATCATTATGATGTATTTCAATCTATACGTTCTACCATGCATACTAATAAAATGTTGTAGGAATGTGGTATAAATATACCACCTCAAACTGTAAAAGAGTTTATATTAGTTTTGTTTTGTAACCCACCTAATAAGCATTTTTTTTTCTTTTGAATGCATATGTTTCTGGTGTATGTGATGTATGTGGCAATCTTGCATTTTTAGATGAATGTTTGCATGAAAATATTTCAATTGATTTTGACATCAATTAGTTGATTTAAAAAGATTTAAAACTATTGAGTATCCATTGAAGGACAAAAAGGTTGGAAAACTGTGTGATCTAATTACTGAAAAAGTTAGTGTTCATGCATTTATGAATGAATTCAAGAGTAAGGTTGTACCTAAATATGTGAAACACTCTCAAAATGCTAGATGGCTTGATGGAAAGTTTTTCATATGCAAGAATACATTTCCAATTGGTAGTATACTTTCAGTCGTTGAATTTGCAGAGAAATACATGCTTGCACCAAAAGATGAGATCCAACCACAATATTATAATTCAGTGCAAGTAACAATGTGTGTTTATATTGTCTATAGGCATGCACCTGATAGTATAGAAGAGGATCGAAGAATTTTGAGAAAGTACCATTTCTATATGAGTGATAATAAATTACACTCATTAGATTTTGTCCAGTATTTCTTTAAGACCTTTTATGATAATTTAAGGGAGAGAGAAATTCATATAACACAACATCTAATATGGTAAGATAATTGCACATGACAATTGAAGAATGTTAGAATATTTTATTGGTTGAGTAGGACACATAAGAAAATTAATTTTCAACATATTTGGAATTTTTTAGAGGCTGGACAAGGTAAAGGAGAACATTATGGTGTCGGTGCATGTGTTAAGAGAGCCATTTGTAGAGAGCAACTCAAATTTGAGGAAAAAGAAAAATTTAAAGATGCACGTGCAATTGTTGAGTGGTGTAAAAGAAGTTTGTCTACAGGATCAAGTCATAACTCTATAATCAAATGTTTCTTCTAGCTAGTTGAAGATAATTATATCCTTTCAAGATATGATTGTGATAAAATCAATGGGTGTGCTAAACAACATTCATTTAGGAGTTCTAATTCTAACACTGGGACTATATGGACTAGGGAGCTTGCATGTTTTTGTCAATTTTGTGTTGCAGGTGAATGGGAAGAATGTGAGAATATGGAATGGGTTGAAGAATGGAAACATAAATCCTTAACACCTAGTGAGCCACAAGATCAAGATGATATAATAAATTAAGATCTAAATCATGCATTTGCATCAGAATATTATGATCGTATTTCAGACCTCATACAACCTAGTAATTTAATTCAATTTCTTGTAAAAATTTAAACTATATTATTAATGTATGTCATATGATTTATTGTTGTATTTGAATAAAATGTCTAAGAATTTTTATTTGTACATGTACTTCATTTTATTTTGCAGGACATGTGTATGTTGTTGTTACACCCAAGGATAATGAAGAGAAGACTGATTATTGGCTAGCTCGATGTACATAGAACCTAAGAAAAAGTTGATATGTCATGAAGTAGATGATGATTTTTTTCAGCATCCAATTGGGTCTATTGTGGTTTTTGGTACGTGGCTATGCAAATACCTAACAAGAAGGAATGGTTTGCCAGCTTTTGAAGACTACCAATCAGAAAATAAAATTATACACTATTCCCATTTGGTAGTGGCAACAAATATCAAATTGGAAAGATATAAAGGGAGACCTGATAATAAACTATTATGGACACTTTCAATGGAAGAGCATGAGTCAATCATAGATGCATTGCAGAAAAGAGAGGATCTTGATGGTACATTAGGTTGAATCAAATTTATACATGTAAGTTTTTTTTAATTATTTTATTTTTATATGTAGATGTCTTCTTTCAAGTATCATATGTAGAGCTAATTACTTTGGTTTTCAAGTGTCAAGTATAATTGGACAACATAGATGTCAGACAACTTGTGCATTGTACAACTTTTGGCTAATCAAAATTGCAATACTAGGTGAGTTCAATTCATTTATTTAACTTTTGAATCCTATAAATGAACTTTATATTTAAATACATATTTTCTAACATTTCAACATTCATTTTTATGATGCAGGACCTCTAGAAGAACATAGACATGAACTATTTATGGAGTTCAATGTACACTTGTATTCATCCAATTTTTGTTTCATAAAATACACGAGCTCACTTGTATTCATGTCCAATTTTGGTTTAAATATAAGTTCAATGCATAGTTGTATAGTGTTAGAGTAAAAATGTATTTTTACTTATTAATTAAATCATTATTGATTTAATTATTAAGATACCTTATTCACTTATCAATTAAATAATTATTGAGTTAATTATTAAGTCACATTTTTATCTCTAGTTTGCTTAAGCTAAACTTTAGGCATGTTATAATTAATTCTTTTATTAATTATTCATGCAACCTAGGTTTCTCCACCTTTTGGTGTTTGATATCCTTTATAAGGATTGATCTCTTTGTAATTATTAATTATTTTTGTATTCCAATTCCATTATTATTGAATCAATTGAGGATGTTTCCTCTTTCATAGATATGTTGTTTCTGGCCCCCATAACTTTTGCTTCTCTTTCTGTGACAGGTGTTTTCATGCAGGTGATTCTTGGGAGCTGTAGGGTTGATAGTTTTTCATCAACTCCAATATGGTATCAGAGCTCCAAATTTTCATGCCCATGTTCTCTTCATGAGATATTTGGCCTTGTTCTTTAGATCTATGTTTTCGAGAGGTTTTTTCTCAGATTTTGGTGGGTTTGGGGGGGATTTATTTTTTGGAGCACTTTGGGAAAAAAATGACATCATGGTTACATCCTGAAGGCCCAAAATCCCCTATTTTTATATAAGGCACGTCCAATTTGGATGCAGTTCAAGTCTGGGCCCTCTTTTTTGCATGCGTGACCTTGGCACACTTTTTGAGGCAAATTGTGGATTTTTGTACATTCTCCATATCAGCTTAGTCCCTAAAGCTTTACTTTGTTCCTTGATAATTTTTAACCGAACACCCCCTCCTCCCTAGGCCTACACACTGTATCCCATGCTAATAATGAAATCTTTCTCTTCTCCCTCGAGCCTTGCCAAAGAAATTTCTTAGTTGCTTATTAAATTCTTCCCTCTTAAAAGTGGGAATATTTATGTAGGAGAGTGTATATGTTGGCATAGGTGAGAGTACCAATCTCAACATAGTAGCTCTTCCAAGAGAGGATAGTCACTTCCCTTTCCATGACTTCGTCCTAATTTTTTTAATTCTGGAAACAATTTGGTCCCATATTTTTTTGAATTTGCAACCTATATCTAGGGGTACTCCTAGATATTTACATGGAAATGTCCTTTTTTAAAGTTAAAGATATTACATATTGTGTTCTTTGTGTTTAGATCAGTGTTGAAAAAGAGATTTTCAGATTTTTCCTTGCTGGTTTCCTATCCTGGAGCTCTTGTATAGGTATCTAATATTTTAATCATTGCCGATTCTCATTTTTCACCTTGGTCATACATTATAGTGTCATTAACAAACTGTTGATTTGTGGTAGGTTCAAGCTCACTATTTATTTTAATTCCCTTAACAAGATTCATTTCTCTCACCCTTGTTATTGTTCTTCCTAGAGATTCAACCATAATAATGAATAACAAGAGGGATATTGGGTCACCTTGTCTCAATCATCTAGATATATTGAAAAAACCTTTTGGGGTCCCATTCATTAAGATTGATACTTTTGGACTAGAAATACATTAAAAGTTTAGGTTAATCCATTTTTTCATAAAGCCAAAGGCTTCAAGGCACTTGTAGAGAAAGCGTCATTCTACTTTATCTTAAGCCTTCTTAATATCTACCTTAATTAACATACTTGAATTGTGCTTCTTTTGAATAGAGTGTATTGCTTCTTGGGAAATAATCACACCATCATATATAGACCTTCTTGGGAAAAATATTATTTTCTCTTCACTAATTATGGTGGGAAGCAACTTTTGTAATCTCTTAGCTATAGTCTTTGTGAGTATTTATAAATAGTGCTACAAAATGCTATTGGCCTAAAATCATCAAAGATTCCTAGTTTTTCTTTCTTGGGGATAAGGGCTAGGAAAGTATTATTAACTTCTCTGAGCATATTACCCAAGTTTCTTACCCATTCCAAAGAATCAACCACCTCATCTCTAATAAAATGCCACTATTTCTGAAAAAAGATGGCCGAAAACCCATCTAGTCTTAGAGCCTTGTCTGGGTGCATCTGAATTATCGCCGCCTCAATTTCTACTTTAGAAACTTTTGTTTTCAAGCTCCTATTTTGTTCCTTTGTTACAATCGTAGGTATAATTTCAAGAATATCTCATTGCTCCTCTAGATTGGAGCTCTCCCAGTTATTTAAAATATTCTCATAATACTTGACTGCCTCAACTACAATCTGATTGAGGTCTTCAATTATGTTCCCATTGTTTTATTTAATATTAGTTATCTTGTTTATAGTCCTTCTCTTTTCAATGTTGTTATGGAAGAATTTTGTATTTTTATCCCCCACATTTATCCAAGTTTCTCTATATTTTTGTCGCCAAAAAATTTCTTCCTTGGCTAGGATATCCTCATATTTCTCCAATAGTTTCTTTTCTCTGAGATAATTTTCTTCATCCATTCCTTTCTCAATTACCAAACTATTGACCTCTTCCATTTCTCCTTATATTCTTATCTTAGCCTCCAAGATTTTACCAATGTTATTTTTGTTCCATTGCAGCAATTTATTCTTAATTATATTTAGTTTATTGACCACACAGTATAAATTTGACCCTGATATTTATGCCTTCTTCCACCATTTCTCTATTAGATCAATCTTCTTATAATCCCTTAACCATATTTTTGCAAACTTAAAGAGACAATGTTTGGGGCTAGAGTCTTCTATGATAGAAAGTTGGATTGGGTAATGATATGATCCTGATAAGGGAAGGATTAATGTAGAAAAGGTATAAGAGAGGTACACCAAGATTCTGTTAAGAAATAATCTATCTAAGTTTTCCACTATGTGGTTGAATCCCTATCTTTTATTATTTGATTGAGTGTCCCTTTCATAGTCTTGATTTCCATTAGGTCATTCCCATTAACCCACTCCCTAAAGCTAATTGTTGTCTGAGACTCACTCATCCTCCCCCCACTTCTTAGTGGGGTTGATTATAGCTTTAAAGTTGCTTCCCATAATACAAATATGATGTGAGATTTCTTTTAGATATTTTTCTAATCCCCTCCACACTCTTCTTTTGTCCCTGTTTCAAGTTGGACGACAAACATTTATAAGTAAAAACTATAAATTTATTTTGATGCTTTTGACCCAGTCACTCATCCAATTTCCACGACACTTATCTTTGGTGAAAGACACTTATATGGGATCCCATATAATTTCCAAGCCACCTGAGGCACCATTTGTCAAGGATCCTTCAATTTCCATAATGCCTAATTTATTCCTTATTATATCTAGATCTTCCTTGTTAAGCTTAGTCTCTTGTAACATAGTAATATCCACTTTTGTCCTTGTTATGGAGTGTTCAATACTATGTTTATTGTTATGGGAATTCATGACCCTAAGATTCTATGTATTTACCCTCATGGTGCCTTGGGAAGGACCTTCCACTTCCCAACATTAAACAAAATTATGAGTTTGGCATGATCTTCTGTAGATCCATCTCTTGCTCTAAGTTCAGACAAGGAATTTCTTCCTCTCTTTTTATTATTCTTGGCACAATCTGGAGTTACATTTACTAATTAATTTTGTGTTATTACAAGGAAAACTTATTCCAATTTTGTGTGTTTATTTGTTAACTTAATCATCATTTTAGCTTCATCAATCCCATCATGTTACTCTTCTTCCAATTCTAGAATTTTTACCCTTAGTAATTGCTTCTGTGAATCAACATCCTATGCATCAGTTGTTTATTCCACAAACTTTTCCTTGAGTTCATTCAATATTCCATTGCATAAATAGTTAATAGAAAGGTCAATATTATTACTTTTTTTATCAACTTCTTCCAACATAGGTTCTTCCCCTATTATATCATTATTCAGTGTTTCCCCCTCCGTGACAATGTCCTTATTAACTAGTTGATCCTAATTATTGGAGGGGGTAACAATTTATATCATATTCATTTCTTCCCCATTTTTCATCCCTTCCTCTATCACCTCAAGGCCTTGTTTCACCCCCATTTTTTTGTTCCTCTATTTTTTTTTATCTATCCTTCTATAAAAATACTATCATTGTGTATGTGCTACCCATGATAGGGGAGTATTCAAAGTTATCCCCATTAGTTTCCTCCTTATGTGGGCTCTTCATAGAGTTATTTACTTCATCTACATCTCTAGGTATCTCTCTCTTAATAATGGGTTGGCCTCCTTCCACTCCTCCACAATCTTCCCTCCCTCCACTTCATTCCCTTTTGAGATTTAAGGATTAGCTTTATACTGCCTATTTCTAGGTTCGCAGTTTACCGTTAATCCGTCCATCTCTTCATTGATCCTTATATCGATATAATTATCCATTTTGAAAGAAGCCAAGGTTTTGGATCCAACTCAATTGTGAGGTTGATTGTTAAGTATAAATATAACATTCTCTGAGATAGGGTCGTGATAGAACTCTAGGCTGATGAGGTATCTGACATATTTAGTTATTAATTAAATTATTTTTAATTGGGTTATGTTATTGTCTAAATCTACTAGTATTTTGAGATCAGAGGAGGAATTACAATCATTCTCCAACCCTACAAAGCCCCCTAATATATCCCATATTCAGAATAAAATTTGGGAATGCATCAGTTCAACCGGTAGGTTTCTAGTTCTAATCGATCTCAACATTTAAAAAAAATCTATAATGGTTAGGATTGAGTTTAGGATGCCAGTCTATGAATTTAAATTTATAACTTTGATAGAAAACATTATCACCATTTAGAAATCTACATTTTAGGGTTTCCTATCTATAATCAACATAAAGAAAATCATTAGGAAGAATGGTGATACTTACCTGACCTACATAAGCTTGTTCCCACCAACTAGAAATTTTCTCAAAGGTTCCCCACTACCACACCATTTGGAAAAAAGACCATATTTTCTACAATTACTCCTCAAACCCTTGGAATAATACCTTTTCGTGATTACTAGACTAGATTCTATGGTTCTAGGGTTTGTTGTCTCCATTCTTTTTTTCCAAACACATACCCTAGGTAGAAATTTCCTATTATTTTGCTTCACTTGGTGACTTGAAGCTTGCCATGAATTATTACTTCTTATGTTTCCATGAGATTTGGAAACCCTTTTGTCATAGACTTGAATCTTCCCAATAGGGGAGGGTTTTACAGAACCCTTCACATTGGGTTGTAGAGGTAGAAATTGATTTTGAGCTTTTAGGCATTGGGGGACCTACTGATTATTGCTTGCGAGAAGATTTTTTCTTCCTAGTGCAATTTGATTGGTACCTAAGGTGAAATATGGGATTTTGGAGGTGATTGACATCACCCACATTTTTGCATCCATAATTCCAAAATGACGACCATCCCTTCTGCCACCCAACTCCCACAATTTATCGATCTTTCTTGTTTTCTTGCTTTTGACAATCTGCCAACCATAGTTTTGTGAAGGGGGACCCCCCCTGAGAAAATCCTCTACTTTGACACATATTTGCATTCGTAGTTGGAGGCCAAAGAAGCATTTTTTTGCATTACTAGTTATGTATTATTTATCGACTAACAATATTTTTGACTTCATTAATTTTTAAATTCACCATTAAAGTCATTTTAATACTATTTTAAATAATTAAATTAAATAGTCATTAAATTTATTGTATTTTGACAACTTAAATTTAATTATTTAATTAGTTTTTTGAAATTGAAGTAAAGGGGACATTACAGAACCCCTAATGCTCATGCCCAGTTGCATGCTAAGGATTCTTCATTAAAATCCAAGGTAAGCTTCTCCTCTCAAGGCCATGTAGCTTAATTTTGGTCTTCAAAACTGAATCTCCCAACATTTATAAAGTGGTTATTATTATCCAAATTTCCCCATCCTGTCAAATTTGGCTACAAGTGGAGTAAATGAGGCTCCCACAAGGGTAGAGCCCAAATTGTATGAATTATGCATGATTCCTTGTCATAATCTTGCTCTCTGCAAATTTTCTAGGTCTAGTTTTTCCCCTTGTTCATGTTCTAAAAACCCTATGAAATTCCTTAAAACACTAGGTCTTTAGTGGCGGTTCTAATTCTTCATTACCTTTTTGCCACTTAAAGTTCCTATTCTTCACATGTTTTAAGTTGTCTAGCGATCACCTTTTATGTTCAGTCACGTTGAATTCAAACTTGAACAGTTACGCAGTCATGTTGTATTTGTCATAAAGTCATTTAACTGCGTGAGTGATCAAGTGAATAAATTATCATATGGTCGCGTAGTCGCGATGATCTTGTAACATGTTAGCTTGACTGCACGAGCGAGTGACGGTGTTGGCAGAAATTTTTATCACTCACTCGCCATGAGTTTTTACCATAGGGTTTTCAATCTATTGCTGTGTGAGTGTGTGATTAAAAGAAATTGTTGCCTTCACTCACTCGCAATAAAATTTCACTTTACACCTTTGAGCTCGCGAGTGTGCGATCAAAGGGTTTTATGCTCATCTCTCACTCACTGAGCTAATCACTTAACATATTTTTGCTATGCAAGTGTGTGACGAGGCCTATATTGTAGGATAAGAAGTCATCGCTCACTCACTATGTATTTTCACTTTAAGTCTTCGATCTCGCGAGTCTGCGACCAAAGGAATTTCATGCCATCGCTCAAGTCTAGCAATTAACATGAAAAGCGCTGCTACCACGTGACTGAATGGATTTTTTTGTCGTCGCTCACCCGCACAGGTTAAAGACCATGACAGAAAATTTTTGTGAATGCGCGAGCAAAGGGAAATGGAGATTGTCGCTCACTCACACAGGTTAAAGACCCAAATCAAAAGGTGTTGTGAGTATAAGATAAAGAGAAAAAGCTAGTCATCGCTCATTCACCACAGGTTGAACATAAAAGAAGAAAAGTGTTGCGAGTGGGTGACTAGATAAAAGGAAGAAAGATCGTCACTCACTCGTAGAGGAAGTTTTCAATACATTGTTGATGCTACGAGTGCACGATAGGGTGCCATGTGGCTAAATCAGATTTGATTTTAAGGATGGAATAAAGATAAAGAAAAGGAGATCTACAAATGTGTTTTAAATAGGAAAAAAAGTCTTCATCTTGGTCGTTGATCTAGCATCTTGCACCACCTATGACTGTTAACATTTTAAATATTCAAATATTTAAAAAAAAAAAAAAAAAGATCTAATTCTCAGAGTTCATGGAAGTGGCATGATTTTTCAAGTTGTAGATAGAGAAATGAGTTGAGATGACTTCTCTGGTCACATTTATGGCAATGGGAAAGATATTCAAGATATATCTGATCTTTTGAGATATTTCTAAGATGCATTAATGAGAAGAATTGAAATTCTTAGGGTTTCTAAATTGTTTATGCAGATATATTATAACCCTAATTTCTAAGAATTTGATTGACTCCTGATCCTGCGTGCTAGGGGAGGTTGTATATAAGCTATTTTCAGTTCTTTTCTAGCTAGTTTTTTAAGGACATCAAAGAGTTTTCTGAGACATTTTCTCTATCCTCCAACTTTTCATAGTCTTTAATTCTCAGTTTTCCAAGCTTATGTAAGAATTGTTGTGGTATTTTTCCTACCCTCAGGTTTTCATATGGTTGGGATTCTTTCTGAAGAATGATATATTGATTGACTATCAAAGAAATTTGTGGATTATCTCAAATTTTCCTTCTTTCTCCATCTTTGTGTACTACTATGGGTGATCTGATAAAGTTAGTTTTGTGAATTTTGTTCATTCCTAGATATCTTGTCTCATTCCTGTACCTATTTGCTGGAGTGGATGTTTATTTGTAGTTCATAGTCTGTTTCTACTTCTTTGAAGCTATTCTAGTGAAATCTTCTCTTTCCTCCAATAGTTTCATCTCAGATCTCTCTATGAAACATTTTTGTAAACCTATCTGGGAAGTTGTACTTGTCATAATTCAAGGATTTTATGTTGATTCTTGGTCATGATATTGTGATTCATTTTACCTTTGGTGCATCACCTAGTAGGTTAAGTTTTCTTTTTAGTCATTTCCCTTCAGTTCTCCTTCTATCCCTTTTCCTTCCAAGTTTACTTTCATGTTTAAGAGCAAATAAAATGATTATCCAAGAGGAACCAACCTATAACCCAGAGGCTTCACTCTAGTTAGCAAAGGTCCCACAACCTTGAAGGTATTCCCATGTTATACTAGATTATCAAGACTATGAGAGCTTGAATAGGGTGCAAAATTTAGTGTATAACAGTTATGGCACGCTCGGTGGGACAACAAAAAGAAGTTGATATTCAAAAGCTATACTATCTCTGATATGATGATGGTGTAGTATTGACGTAATGAGGTTATTTCCAAAAGAATACATGGTGGCTCCATTGGTGTAAATAACAAAAGATCCAGTCCTATTCAAAGTTTATGAGAAAAGTTGAGACAAGAAGCTCAAAGGCTTCTGAGTTCTTACAACTACCCCTGACAAGAAATTACCGCAGATCATCTCAGAGAACATCCCTACAAGGAGGGTATAGTCTACACCACCTAAATAAGAAAGAAGACCCTTGCCTTTCCACTCCAGAAGAAGAGGAAGATCTCTAACCAGAGAGCTACAAGCAGATTTAGCTCCACTACCTGGCCCAAATACAACTCATTCAATTGTTGCTCAGCAAGTCAGAGTTCCTGCGATGACCAGACAATTTTCCTTTGTGCCCTTTAATCAAGGGAGTCCATCGAACTTTGCTAAACATCATGACATGCCCTTAGCAACACTCAAATTTCTACCTGATTTCATAGGTGAGGGACAGACAACAGCTTGTGAACACATAAGAGATGTGGCCATGATTTGCAGTGTGCATCATATTACAGAAGAAGATGTTGCTACCAAGCTACTTGCAACCTATTTCAAAGGTAAGGCCTTAGAATGGTTTAGAACTCTTGTTGTTGGTTCAATTGATACATGGGATAGACTAGGAGAATCATTAAGCAAATATTTTGAGGATAAATCAGATCATTTATCTTTGGTTGAGCAACTAACAACCATAAAGAGAGCTCCTCAAGAAAAAATGATAGACTTCAATAATAGATTCCTCAAGACATGGAATAGAATCCCTATCTCAGTGAAACCTTCAGCTAACCATGCCTTCCTATACTTCTTGAAGAGTCTCAACAACCATATCTTTGTCATGATTCAATCCATGGGAGGTACCTTATTGCCTCAGACTTTTGACATAGTAGTCAGGGCTGAAAATTATTTAATCCAAGTAGGCATGATAGACCCAAGGCCACCCATGCCCCTTTTTCCCAACATCCAACCAAGCATGCCTCTGCAAATTCCTCCATTTACCCCTATACCCACTGTAATAACACCTCAAGCCAACACTAGCTATGAGGAATCCAAAACAGGCTTTTCCCAAGAATTGCAAACAATGAAAAATGACCAACAAGAAACAAATAGCTTGTTACAGAGTGGTCAACAAGAAATGAAAATATTGTTGCAAACCTTAACCCAAAAGTTGGCTAACTTGAAAAGGTAGAATCAAGAGAATAGACCACCCTTTCAACCACAGAGTCAAAGTCCCAACTAGCAATATCAAAATTAGGGACAACCCTATCAGCAGAATAGGCCACCATATCAAGGGAACTACCAATGTCAAAGGCAAAATTTTAACCAGATGCCATTCTAGCCTTATAATCCCATGCCTCTTAGCTTTGCAAACCCAACCAAAGATATAGTTCTGAGTCAGAACAATCTTGCATCGGACAATGAGTGGTTTTTTCCTTTCAATCATCCCCACAATCAAGCTGTATGCTCGAATGGGTGGATGAATCAGGCATTAATGGTTCAGAATGCTTCACACACCAAATCTAAAGCCTAGTGAATCAGTTCCTTAGTAGGAAACACAACCTGATGAGACTGCTCTCTTTAATTGGGAGTAACAAGATTTCAATGGAGTGAATGGTGAGTCCTCAATTGCGGCCAACACTCAGTCAAAGAGGAGAGCCCAAGATATGGAATGAGTAGAGAATGGAGCAAAAGTTGCTACATCTACAGAGAGATCACAATATTTTTCTCCTACTACATTAAAGAAGGATCCCACCATTCCAATAAAAGAGGGTCAATCTCCCAAGGAGATTGAGCCTACCATAGTGAAGGCACAACAAAGAGTATCCACGACAGTGCCCTTCAACATTGTAGACAATATGAAAAATATGAATATCACTATGTCTATGTGGAACTCCTTGGCTATTCCAAGACAACCTCAGTTATTAAGGAAGGCTATGGATGAAGGGGCAGCGCCTCAAAAGCTTACAAGTGAAGTTGCTAAGCCAGTGTTGGTCAACACTGATTAAAAGAAGGAGACTTCAAGAAGAAACTCCAAGGAAGATACCGCACAAGGTAGGAATCTAAAACCACCTCCCTTTTATCTATCCTTAATTATTGGAAAATCTTTAGTGCATAATTGGATGGTAGATAGTGGGGCTACTAGCTCTGTCATGCCCAAGAAAGTAGCTGACCGATTAGGACTTAAATATGAAACTTTCCAAAAAAAGGTGACCCAACTTGATGGTTCCTCAGTAGAGATAGAATGTGTAGCTAAGGATACAAGCTTGATCCTACATGCAAGTCCCCATTTCTCTATCCTACTTGAAATATACATCATAGACCTCCTTGCTCTATTTTCCATATGTTTATCAATGGAGTTCACAACCAAGATAGGAGACTATCTTTCTTCTGACTGGTCTCACATGCTTTTCCATACTAGATATGGAACCAAGGTTACCATAAAGTCTGAATCATTGGCAACACACCATATAGAAGCTTATGTGTCCAATGTACTCAATGCAAGTTTTCTTGCACTTGACAGTAATGACTTCCCAATCATCAGAGAAACAAACACCAAGATAGAAAATATCCTAGATATCTATCTAGATGAATTAGAATCAGAAAGAACCTTAGAGGCCCAAGCCAATATTATTTGGGATGCTGGTTTGGGGAACTACTTAATACAAGAAGATAATCTCACAGAGCCAAGCCTTAAGAAAGCTATAAATGAACCATCAAAGGATGGTAGAAATAAAGTTTGGGATCTATTATTTGATGGTGCTAGAAGTAGACATGGCTCTGGTGGTGGTGCTATGTTGGTCTCTCTAGAAGGATAAAAATATTATGCGGCTTTTAGGTTTAGCTTCTCTTGCACTAGAAACACTTCTGAATATGAGAGTCTAGTGAATGGATTAGAGTGGGCTAGAAAGAGAGGGATCAAGGCTCTAAAATTTTATGGTGACAGTGAGCTAGTAGTCATTCAAGGAAGAGGGATAAGTGCAACTAAGAATGACACAATGAAAGCATACAAGCATCGAGTTTGGGATGCAATTGAATATTTCCACGCTTTCAACATTATTGCAATTCGTAGAAAATTGAACCAGAATGCAGACATATTATTTGTTGTTGGATCTCAGTATGACATTCCTAATAGCATTTCAAAGGAAAAGGATCAACAACATATCAAAGTAGTTGTCAGGCCTTCTATCCCTATAAATAATATTAATTGGCAAGTATTTGACAATGATGAGCAAATTTATCCGTTCTTATTTGATGAGGATGTCTTTTTAGAGCACAATCAAGATAGATTGATGCTGAATTATGGTGACCAAGTGGTACAACTTAGATCAAATAAAATGCCAAAAGGTCTTGTCACCCTGGAATCTATCTTCAACAAAGATGACCAAGCTCAGAAGAGAAAGGTTGGTCTAACAGCTCAAAAATAACATTGCAATAAGTTAGAGCTTGAGCCAGGTAAGAGCTGAAAGTTCAAAAAAGTAAATACTGATATAGAAAAGTAGGCTTATGCCCAATTATTTTAGGAATTCAGTGATATATTTTCCTGGCAGTATGAAGAACTCAGGGGTTTCAACCCAAAACTTTCTCAGCACACCATTGAATTGGAACCAAATGCTAAGCCAGTAAGGCAAAAGCAAAGGCCTGTCAATCCTAAGCTTGAACCACTCATGCGCAAAGAGGTGCTCAAATTAATTGAAAGTGAAATCATTTACCCCATCAAACATACTATTTGGGTTTCCAACCTTGTTCCTATCAGAAAGAAGAGTGGTGAATTAAGACTACGTGTTGACTTTAGGGACCTTAATAGGGCATCCCTAAAAGATTTCCATCTGTTGCCATCTATGGAAAAAATCCTACAATGTGTCTCTAGATCAGAGAGCTTCTCACTATTGGATGGCTATTCAGGGTATAATCAGATACTGGTTCATGAATAAGATCAATATAAGACCACATTTACAACCAAGTGGGGGACCATGGCTTATCAAAAAATGCCTTTTGGTTTGTCTAATGCAGGAGATACTTTTCAAAAGGCAATGGATATGGCCTTTAAAAGCCTCATGTACAAATTTGTGCTGGTCTATTTAGATGATATAACTGTTTATTCTAAACATGCAGCAGACCACATCGAACATCTGAGGAAAATATTTGAAAGGTGGAGAGAGTTTTGGATCTCTCTTAATCCCAAGAAATGCATGTTTGTAGTCCATGAAGGGAAAGTGTTGGGATGTATTGTATCCAAACAAGGAATTACAGTAGATCCTAAGAGGATTGCAACTATTCTTGAATTACCCCTACCACCTCACAAGAAAATCCTTCAAACTTTCATAGGAAGGATTAACTTTGTCAGGCATTTCTTGCCCAATATTGAAGATTTTCTAAAGCCTTTAACTTCTATGCTAAAGAAGGATTTAGTTTTTAGTCGGAGTAAAGAAGGGAAGGCTAACTTCCAAGCCATCAAAGAGGCTTTAACAGAGGCTCTTGCCTTATTGAACCTTGATTTTAGTAAGGATTTTATCCTTTATGCTTATGGGGGTTTTGATGTCATATCTACAATGTTGACTTAAGAAAACTCGGAAGAATTGGAGCAGCCTATTGCTTTCTTCAGCAAAGTTTTAGAAGTATATGAGCAAATATATTATTTTGTGGAGAAACATGTACTTTCTGTGGTAAAAATCCTTAAAAATTTCAAATATCTACTAACTCACAGTAAGATACAATTAAGAGTCACTCATCCAAGTGTCAAAGAGTTCTTCCTTTCTAAGGACCCGAATGAGAAAAGAGCTAGTTGGATCACTAGGGTAATGGAATATAACATTGATATCAAAATTACCAAGCTAGTTAGAGGAAGAGGTCTTTGTGAGAATTTTATAGAGGATGAGAATTCAAGAAATCTGGAGCAAAGGGATGCATCCTTAGTTATGCATTCAATAGAAGAACATTCCAAGGCATCAGGTTGGTTGCCTAACATGATTCATTTCTTAAAAATAGGGGAGTGTCCTACATATTTGGATTCAGCAAAGAGAAGGTATTATAGATTTCAATCTATCCCCTTTGTGCTAATTGATGAGGTAATGGTGTCCTTTTAAGATGCATAGATTCAAATCAAGTAGAAAATGTCCTAAAGGAGTTTCATGATGGACCTTCTGGAGGTCATTTTTCTCCTAGGACCACTTCCTTTAAGATCATGAGGGCTGGGTACTATTGGCCATCTATCTTCAAAGATAGTCATGATCATGTGAGGAAATGCATAAAATGTGCCATGTTTATAGGAAAAGAGAGACTTGCAGCTCTGTCCCTTCAACCTATCAGAATAGATCAACCTTCATGAAATGGGACATTGATTTTATAGGCCTAATTAATCCTCCCTCTACTGTAGGATACAAATGGATAATAAATGCAATAGACTATTTCACTATGTGGACATAGGCTATTGCACTAAAAGAGGCCAACGAGACTATTGTTCTGAGCTTTTATGATGACATAATTCATAGATTTGGTACTCTAGATTCAATCATATCAGATAATGCACTTGCATTCATAGGTCTAAAAGTGACTGAATGGGCAGTCAAGAATGATATTTATCTGAATACTAGTTCCAACTATTACCCTTAGGGTAATGACCTACCAGAGTCTACAAATAAGAATTTGATTAGGATTATCAAAAAGACTTTGTAAGAAAATCAAAGAGATTGGCACTCGAAGCTCAAGTCCACCTTGTGGTTGGACAAAATAACCCCAAGGAAGATCATTGGGAATTCTCCTTATATGCTGGTATATGGCAAGGAGGCCAAATTATCCATCTCATCAGAATTGCCAGCATTGGACGTTGCCACCCAACTTATTCTCTTTGAAGAAGGAGATCCCTTGTAGGTAAGGTATGCTCAACTCATGGAGCTAGAAGAAATTAGAGATAAATATATGAAAACCATGGAGTTTCAACAGATGCAGGTCAAAAGAAACTTTCACAAGAGGGCCAGAGCTAGAAACTTTAATGTTGGGGATATAGTCCTCAGGTGGGATGAGTATAAATCAAGGCCAGGTAGGCATTCAAATTTTTATTCCCTTTGGAGAGAACCATTTGTAATCACAAAGTGCAAGGAGCATAATGCATTTCAATTATCAACTCTTGAATGATATGCCTTGCCAATATCAGTTAATGGTTTTCATCTCAAGCCCTGTTTTGAGGTCTGTCTAGCTCTACAAGTAAGTTTCCCTGTTTTCTTTTTCTTGCTTTCTAGGTTAGCTTTTCCCTTCTTTCCTCCAAGTGCTTGTGCACAAGTAATTTGTTTCTATTTGTATCTAGTCCTTTTCCCCATTTTGGCTTGTTGTCCCTCTTCTTAGTTTCAATCTTTTTCCTTTCCCAGAAGTTTTTGTATGCTCAAATGATGACTCCATGCCCAATAGATGTCAAAGGCCACTAGTTTTCAATGTCTAGCAGGCTGACATCCAACAGAAATTACCAAAATGTTATCCAAATTTCCCCATACTATCAAATTTGGCTACAAGTGGAGTAAATGAGGCTCCCACAAGGGTAGAGCCCAAGTTTTATGAATTCTGCATGATTCCTTGTCATAATCTTGCTCTCTGCAATTTTTCTAGGTCTGGTTTTGCCCCTTGTTCATGTTTTAAAAACCCTATAAAATTCCTTAAAACCTTAGGTATTTAGTGGTGGTTCTAATTATTCATTACCTTTTTGCCACTTAAAGTTCCTATTCTTCACGTGTTTTAAGTTGTCTAGCGATCGCCTTTTATGTTCAGTCGTGCAGTCGCACTGAATTCAAACTTGAACAGTCATGCAGTCACGCTATATTTGTCATAAAGTCATTTAATTGCACGAGTGAGAAAGTGAATGAATTATCATATGGTCACGTAGTCACGATGGTCTTGTAACATGTTAGCTTGACCATGCGAGTGAGCGACGGTGTTGTTGGAATTTTTTATCGCTCACTCGCCATGAGTTTTTACCATAGGGTTTTCAATCTGTTGTTGTGCGAGTGTGCGATTAAAAGAAATTATTGCCTTTGCTCACTCGTAATAAAATTTCACTTTACACCTTTGAGATCACAAGTGTGCGATCAAGGGAAAATGTACTCACCGCTCACTCACAATAAAATTTCACTTTACACCTTTGAGCTCACGAGTGTGTGATCAAAGGGTTTTATGCTCGTCACTCACTCGCTGAGCTAATCACTTAACATATTTTTGTTATATGAGTGTGTGCCAAGTCCTATATTACAGGATAAGAAGTCATCAGTCACTCGCCATGTATTTTCACTTCAAGTTTTCGATCTCACGAGTCTGCGACCAAAGGAATTTCATGCCATCACTCACTTGCTCAAGTTTAGTAGTTAACATGAAAAGCGCTGTGACCACGCAAAAGAAGGGTTTTTTATGTTGTTTCCCGCCCGCACAAGTTAAATACCATGATAGAAAAGTTATGCAAATGCACAAGCAAAGGGAAATGGAGGTTGTCACTCACTCGCATAGGTTAAAGACCCAAATCAAAAGGTGATGCGAGTATGTGATAAAGAGAAATATATAGTCATCGGTCAGTCACCATAGGTTGAACATAAAAGAAGAAAAGTGTTGTGAGTAGGTGACTGGATAAAAGGAAGAAAGATCATCGCTCCCTCGTAGAGGAAGTTTTCAATGCCTGGTTGACTCTACGAGTGCATAATAGGGTGCCACGTGGCTAAATTAGATTCGATTTTAAGGACAGAGTAAAGATAAAGAAAAGGAGATCGACGAATGCATTTTAAACAAGAAAAAAAGTCTTCATCTGGGCTGTTGATCGAGCATCCTGTGCCATCTGTGATCGTTAACATTTTAAATGTTCAAATATTAAAAACAAAAGATCTGATTCTCAAATTTCATGGTGGTGGCATGATTTTTCAATTTGCAGACAAAGAGATGAGTTGAGCCGACTTCTCTGGTCACATTTATGGTGATGGGAAATATATTAAAGATATATCTGATCTTCTGAGATATTTCTAAGATGCATTAATGAGCAGAAATGTTAGTCTTAGGGTTTTTGAATTGTTTATGCAGATCTATTATAACCCTAATTTTTTAGAATTAGATTAACTGAGCCTACGTGCTAGGGGAGGTTGTATATAAGATGTTTTTGGTTCTTTTCTAGTTAGGTTTTTCAGGATATCGAAGAGTTTTCTGAGACATTTTCTCTGTCCTCGAACTTTTCATAGTCTGTAATTCTCAGTTTTCCAAGCTTGTGCAAGACTTTTTGTGGCATTTTTCCTAACCTCAAGTTTTCATATGGTTGAGATTCTTTCTGAAGAATGATATATTGATTTACTATTGAATAAATTTGTGGATTATCTCAAATTTTCCTTCTTTTCTCCATCTTTGTGTACTACTGTGGGTGATCTGATAAAGTTAGTTTTGTGAATTTTGTTCATTCCTAGCTATCTTGTCTCATTCCTATACCTATTTGTTGGAGTGGATGTCTGTTTGTAGGTCATAGTCTATGTCTACTTCTCTGAAGCTATTCTTGTGAAATGATGAAGGGTGCTCCCCTTAAAGCCATAAACACATAACAGAAATAGAGAAGCAACAACAATTTGCAAGAACAAAAAATGGGCTTCTTATTATCTCCACAAATGTGGAATTACAAACTTTCAGAATTACAATATGCAAAGCCACATGGGCATTCCCCTTACAATATTCTTTAGGACAAAGCCTCAAATTATTACCTAGATCAACCCAGAACTGCCCTAGACAACACTACGGGCCTTCTTTATATAGGCAATTTCCACCGCTCGAGAAGGTTCCATAAATTTAGCCCATAGGGCCGACCAAACTTAGAATTATTTTATTTTACAATTTATTACATCATAGTCGGCTCAAAATAACTTTTGAAGCCCGAACAAAAATTTTGAAGAAAAATTATTTTCTGCCATTTCAGGTGACCCAACTTCCGAAGACCATAAGTCATCGCCAGTTGACCCGATTGACTATTATGACCCCAATCCAAAAAGGCCACGAAGCACTCTACAGGCGTGATCAACACAAGCGCCCGTCACCCAAATTTTTGACCTCATCCAGGGCCTCTAAAGCCTTCAAAACTGAGTTCAAAGTTTCTGTACCCTGCTGCCAATACCAAAAATCTTTAATATCTTCAAAACTAGACCTGATCTAGCCATGAAACTTTACTGGCAGGCTGATAAGA
>MU227820.1:618189-630678 GCA_018584345.1 Thuja plicata
CCTTCTTTGGCTTCATCCTCACTTTCGTTTCTAACATTAAGATTCATTCCTCTGCGAATCTCTTCTTGCAATGCTCGCACTTGTCTCTGGAGCTCTCTAACCTCAGGTGTCACAACACCAGCTCTTCTACCATGTTTCCTTCATGGAGGCATTTTCATGATGCACGCTGAAACCTTAACCACGGTCCTGGTGCAAACTATCTCATAGTCGGTGATTTGTTTACACAAAAACCCTAACCCACGGTCCTGGTGCAAACTGCCTCACAGTCGGCAATCTATTTACACACTCAGGAACTCCTTCTCTGATACCACCTGATGAAGGGTGCTCCCCTTAATGCCACAAACACATAACAAAAACAAAGAAGCAACAACAATTTGCAAGAACAGAAAATGGGCTTCTTATTATCTCCACAAATGTCGAAATACAAACTTTCAGAATTACAATATGCAAAGCCACATGGGCATTCCCCTTACAATATTATGTAGGACAAAGCCTCAAATTATTACCCAAATCTACCCAGAACTGCCCTAGACAACACTACAGGACTTCTTTATATAGGAAATTTCCACCGCCCGAGAAGGTTCCATAAATTTAGCCCATAGGGCCGACCAAACTTAGAATTATTTTATTTTACAATTTATTACATCATAGTCGGCTCAAAATAACTTTTGAAACCTGAACAAAAATTTTGAAGAAAAATTATTTTTCGCCATTTCAGGTGACCCAACTTCCGAAGACCATAAGTCATCGCTAGTTGACCCGATTGACTATTATGGCCCCAATCTGGAAAGGCCACGAAGCGCTCTACAAGCTTGACAAACACAAGTGCCTGTCACCCAAATTTTTGACCTCATCCGGGGCCTCTAAAGCCTTCAAAATTGAGTTCAAAGTTTCTATACCCTGCTGCCAATACCAAAAATCTTTAATATCTTCAAAACTAGACCTGATCTTTCCATGAAACTTTACTGGCAGGCTGATAAGACTAAGATGAACCTCCACATGTGAAATCAGAACATTCTGAGATCGTATGACCGACTTACTAAAAATAGCAAGTTTCCACAGATAGTAGCTCTGCACAAGATAGCCCTTATTGAAAAGAAAACATAAATATTTTTGGGTGATGCAAGATTGCCCTTACACCCAGGATGCTCCTGCATCATGAAAACTTCTCTTTCCTCTAATAGTTTCATCCCAGACCTCTCTATGAAACATTTTTGCAAACCTATCTAGGAAGTTGTACTTGTCATAATTAAGGGATTTTATGTTAATTCTTGGTCATTATATTGTGATTCATGTTACCTTTGGTGCATCACCTAGTAGGTTAAGTTTGCTTTTTATTGCTTTCCCTTCAGTTCTCCTTCTATCCCTTTTCCTTCCAAGTTTACTTTCATGTTTAAGAGCAAATAAGGTGATTATCCAAGAGGAACCGGCCTAGAACCCTGAGGCTTCACTTTAGTTAGAAAAGGTCCCACAACCTTGAAGTGATTCCCATGCTATACTAGATTATCAAGACTACGAGAGCTTGAATAGGGTGCAAAATTTACTGGTTAACATTTATCTTATAGTAAATTTAAAACATTGGGATTAATCGATTTATAGATGCATTAAATGGGATTTGTTTTAGAATTATTATATTGTACAAGATTCTTTTTGTTGTGTAATGTCTTTTGTTCAATGAAGTGATATTTTTGCCACTCAAACCATATTCTTGTGCATGTTATGGAATGATCAATTGTGTCTTGTGATAATACTTTTTATCCTTTATTTGTGCCTTGTTTCTCTTATCTTTTATACAACATAGCTATGAATGTTATTCTTTCTAGAATTTATCATAGACTTGAAGCATATCTATGGAACAATTTTATAGATTTGTGAAATTCAAGCGATAGATTTTCCATTGATATTACCCATCTATGATTTTCATGGAGAGGATTAAATAAGCAAATCAAGATAGATTCAAAGAGAAAACTCAAGCACATGATCACATAGCATAATACTTCTAATGAACTAGCCTTTACAGAAAAATAGTTAGGTATCGTGGAGAAGGGATTCACCACCATCAAGATTGATAGAATCCAAAGGGGCGAATGGACCAACACAACCTCGCTTATACTAGTACTCTAGTGATTTGGGGAGATTAATAAGTTAAAGAGAAATAAACTAACTAGATGTGAAACAACAAATTTGGATATAAATCGACGATACAAAATGATACAAATATGTAGACTATAGAAATAAAAAGAGAAAACTACCAAGACCAATTAGTAGGCTATGTAGACTCTTTGTCTATAATACTTGAATGAGTCAAGGAATACAATGTAGATAAAGGATGATAGTCCATTGCACATATGTCCTATACAATTAGGGTGCATAGGATTGTACCAATAGGGTACGCGTTAACTAAGCAACTATACAAAAAAAATAAGTTGAGCTAAATACAAATACCAGGAAGCAAAGATAAGTTGAAACAAAATAAACTAAAGGTTAAAGAAAGGGAAGAAGATATCATGAACCTTTAATGAGGACTTCTGATATGCCACTCCAATATTGAAATTTTACACACAGTGATTAGAAAAATGTTGTGGTTATTTATTTTACAGGCCTACTGAAGTCAAACCTCAATTTTGGTGTTTCCACCTCCATGGAAAGAAAACATAGATATGATACATAATACAATAAATGATAACACAATAATGAATATGAGAAGAAATGATAAAGATGATATTATGTGCTTAGTCAAACAAAATGGGTGAGTGTAAGATGAGAGATGACTCCCCTTCAAAGCTAAAAAGCTAAAGCTCATTGGAATGAATGTGAGAATATGCTACTGTAGAATGGAGATGGTGGTGTAGCGACATAGGATGGACAAAGAGAAATGAAAAATATCCAAGATGATAAAAAAGCTTGTGAAAGTGAGCTCAAGAAGTAATTTGAATGACTAAGAACCTATAAAATGGAGGCAAAAGGAAGGTTTTAAGGAACCTGGATGATTTCCAACATCAGTCGCTTTCCAAATGGGGCATTTCACTACCATGGATGAAGATGTAATTATCCAATGAACACCTTTGATATGAAGATTCATGGGACAAGTGTGTACTACATGGACATCTCTATGGCATGCATGTGTCATTATCAAAATAGTTCACATGGTCAGGAACTTAGACAAAATGTGGTGACTAGGAAAGTGGGATGAAGTGGAGGCTTAGGTGGAGATTTTGATCTAGCTATAAAAAATACATGATGCAATGTGGAATTGCATAGGGTGTAATTTAGGATGTTACATTTTGTGCCCACTTTAGCAAACATATAATTAGAGAGATGTAAGCTAGAGTAGAGAGATAAAATTTAGAAAAAATATATTGGCATATGAAAGGGAAGAAAAGTATTCTTTTTGCATGGATTTTCACCAAGGGAATAGATTTGAACCTTCATGGGATAGTGATAAGTTGCATCATAACATGTTAGCTATGAACAAATATTTTAGATGAAAAATTAAAACTTGATAAAAAATATTAAAATGATGGTGATCAAATATAGATAGAAAGATAGTGATCACTAAGTTTATGCCAATATGGATGGTAAATTGTGTTATGATAAATAACCATATGATAGGGAAAACTATTTGGATAGTGGTTTGGTCCCCGCAAAGGCAGATAAAATTAGATAGTGAATTGACCCCCACAAAGGCAACATATTAAAAAGATAGTGTATTGACCCCCACAAAGGCAACATATTAAAAAGATTGAAATTTTAGAAATGTGGATGCTTAGATATAATTTCCCCATAGAATGGAATACATATCATAAAGGGAAACATGATTCATTTTAAGTAGAAAAGAGATGTTTCAACATGTCAATATAACAAGATGTTTCACTAGAATGTCACCCTACAAAAATTGACACACGATACCCACAACATCAACAAAACATGCAAAAAGATAGAGGATTTGATTATTTGATGTCAAAAGAACCCATATCAGAGACAATGATTAGTGCATATCAAACTATGAGTTACTTATCATGCTCTCAATGTTTTTAGATTTGAATACAAAACATGAAGGAAACTATAAAATAAAAATTTGGGTCAACATACAAGAATGCATAGACACCCCAACACTTTAAAATATTCCCGAATGTTAAAAGTCAAGATACGAAAAATAAAATAATTAAAAAAAAAAAAAAGAGGAAGTGTATTATAGATAAATAATCTATTTCAATTTATGAATAGAGTAGCTTGGGTATTTTAGGAGAGCACAACATTAAAAGACTAGCACAAGGGAACACAAGTATGCATTATCTAATCCATAGATAAGAAGAGGGACTATCTTAATGATCCTCCACTAGAAGATCATCATTGTCCCAATATTTCTCATGGGTGGAGGGAGTTAAATCTTGAAGAGGTATGACCACTAAGGTAACCCCAATCACCTCACCAACAGTTAGAGACAAGGATAAAGTTGTCTCGATATTTTCATCCAATAGCTCGACTGAGGTAAGAGTCAATGATCTTGGGAAGATTACTAACAATGGGAGAATATCTTCATGCAAATTGAACATATAAGTCTCAAAGGAAGAAAGTGAATTGAATTGAGGAAAATTAGAGGGATTACTCATCGACAATCTCTAAAAAGAGGCGGTTAATAACTTAGGAGAAGGTGAAACCTTGATAAAAAAACATTGTTGTAGAAAAAGAGTTCATGGGAAATAATTTATGATTATAAAATTTGGGAACACAAATGTTGAATTTACACTTGATTGATGTAGGGGATGATTTATTTTCCACTTTAGAAGGCTTAAGTACCCCCAAAAACTTGGGATGAGGATATATAGATGGACATGCTGAGTAGACATGACTGTGTTGGACACAAATTATGTATACAACATGTTAATGGGTTGAGAAAATAACAAGATGTTAGGAAGAAAGGTGATAATAATTTGTTCCATGGAAAATGAGATGAATACCTAGACCCATTTAGATCAATTCCCATTAACAAGCGCCAAAGCAGTGGGAAGAAATACGAAGGATGGAATGGTATGGGATGCAAATTTTACGAGAATAAGAAAAAATATAGGAACATATGTTGGAAATATAAACATGGGGACTAGTGACTCATTCTTGACATTCAAAGTGGTCTTACATTCTAGGGCATTCATCTTCAAATTATTCCTATGCTCATGCACAAACTAGTTGCAATGTAGGTGTAGAATAGGAAGATAAGTCTGAAAAGGTTTGCTAACATCCCGCTCCATGGGGGAGGTCATCAATTCCATGATCAACATAGTGGAATGCCCACAAACTAAGTATGATGATCTATCATAATGATAGTTGGAGGCTCAACCATAGATGCCCTTCCAAATTTTTCTTTAGGAATAGTTGGTGTATAGGGGGTTCCCTAGAATGCTAAGCAATAGGTACCAATAGATATAAGAGATCATGTGGAGACCTCTTATCCTTTCCATAGAATACATGGTGAGGTATACTCATGAGGAGGGGAAGCTCAAAAGCTCAAAAAGACTTAAACTTCAGTAGTGTAGGTGTCTTTCATTTGTTTGCAGTAGGCACGACCATAGGAAAAGAGCCAGTAAGGTTTGCATGTTCTTTGGAAGATGCTTTCCATTACCCCAATTAAGAGGGAAGAGAAGGTGAATCACATCACCAAGTAGGGGTGGGATTCGATGTAGGAATGAAAGCAAGATGGGACACAAGCCTACAAATTTAAATGAAAGCTCCCAAAAATTTTACCTATTATATCCTTTTAATAATAGATCCTCCCAAGGAAGCAAGGCCCCTACCGAAGTAAGCCAAAAATTATCAAAAAGGAATCCCCCACAGGATATTAAGGGTTTATATCCAATATCTTGGATTATATACACAAACAACCTCACAAGAAAACTTCAAGCATTTATGCACTACTGGGGGATTTCTCTTGTAGAGAATATCCATGAGATACCTATATTTACACATAAGAGGTGTGACTTAGGTATGACAATGAATGTTGTAGATACCACCTTAGGTCTCAAGAGGATTGTAAAGGTGGAAGAACCCACAAGGGTAATAGATATTCCATTATGCATACAAATGATAGCTTTACACTCTTCATATCTCACTTGATGTAGCCCATTCACCAAGAGCACCTCCTATGTGACAACATTGACTTTGCAAGCAGGATAAACCATAACACCTCCAACAAAATTTATGTTGTTCTTTGTAGGGATGTATGGAGGATAAGGGTCATTAAAGTATGGTGCATCTACATATGTGAATATTAAATCCATATTTCGAGTCCTCTAATGGGAAGGTAAGATCAAAGTGATAGTGACCATGTTCAAAAATGGCCTAATGCCACCTCACATATATTAGTGCTCTATTAAGCTCGGGGTATTAATTAAGTTAAATATAAATAAACTAACTAGATATAGAACAACAATTATGGATATAACTTAACGATACAAAATATTTGAAATATTTAGACTATAGAAATAGAAAGAGAAAACTTTGAAAACCAAATGGTAGGCTTTGTGAGCTCTTTTTCCAGGACAAATTGATAAGTCAAAGACTATAGTGTGGATAAAGGATGATAGTGTGGTGCATGTACATATTGCACATAAAGGGTGAAAATGACCATACTATAAAGGTACAAGACAACTGAGAAACTAAACATAAAATAATCTAAGATAAATATAAATATCATGCAGTAAATATAAGTTTAAACACATCCAAATAAAGGTAAAAGAAAGGGAAGAAGGTCTCACAACCATTCAATAAGGACTCCCGATACGCCACTCCAATATTTGAAGCTATACACATAGATAAAATAAAATGTCGTGATTGTTCTTTTAGGCCTGTAGAAGTTAGACCCCCATTTGTTTTGTTTCCACCTCCACAGATAGCCAAGATAGATACACTAGATATTCTAATAAATGATAAAACAATAATTAGTATAATAATAAATCATAAAGATGTTATGATATTCTTATTCAAATGAAAATGGGTGTGTGAAATATGAGAGATAACTCCCTTTCAAAGGCAATAATTCAATTCTTGATGGAATGAAGGTGAGAATACACTAGTGTGCAATGGAGACAATGGTGTAGCGACATAGGATGACCAAAGAGCTATGAAAATTGTTCATTGTGATCAAGAATCTTGTTAAAGTGATAAAGAATTAATTAAAATGTACATGGAACTATAAAATGGAGGCAAAAGGAAGGATTTAAGGAACTCTAGCAATTCCCAATGTTGGTGACCTATCAAAGGAGGTGTTACATTGTCAGTGCCAAAAGGTGAAATGCTCCAATGATCACCTCCAGTCTAAATATTTTTGGGGAGAGTATGCACCACAAATATGTCTCGATGACATACATGTGTCCTGAATAAAGATAATCCACATGGTTGGGAACTGAGATAAAATTCAGTGACTAGCTAAGCAAGATTAAGTGGAGGCTAATGTAGATATTTTTATTTGACTAAAGTGAAGATGCCATGTGATGTGGAAGTACGTGGGTTGTAATTTATGAAATTGAAAGGACGTAAAAATGAATGGTATTATAGTCAACACTATCTTAGGATAAATAGAATTAGATGAGCTCTAGTAAGAGATCTTCATTAGTTCAAACCAAGTAACTCAACCTTCTAAGATTTTTTAAACAAAATGTATAACAATCTATTATAGTTGGGGTATTATATGAGTGCCTCAACCCTCCTACTTCCTAAATGGTATAGAATACACAACAAATACCATTCTAGGTTCTCATGTCCTTATTCTTAAGAATCCATGGCCAAAGTTAATATCATGTTATCCAATGGGAATAATGTAGAAAATATATAGGAGGATGGATTAATTCATTGCATTCTTCTTGTGATGAGGTAAAATGATGTTCTAAACCAAAAAATAAAGACAAATTTAAATCCAAAGAATATATATACCTCATTCCCTTGATTGATCCAAAGTAGATGCACCAATCTCTACTTGATTTGTTCTTTCAAATTGATTTCCAATGTTGTATCATAACAATATGATAGATCTAGTGTAAGTTGGGAAATAATGAGATTATAATTGCAAGTGATGGAGTGAAGGGAAAATATCCAATTTATAGATTTTGAAGAGAGTAAATGGAGGGTCAAGATTCAAAATGAAATGAAGGGCTATGATTGAATGAGATAACATGACTTGGATTGAAGTTCTTGCCTTGTGACTAGTGTCACAAGGTGGAGCGCACTGGGAAGAACACCCATCACAGGGAAGATATCAAGGTTTTCTCACACATGTGTGAGCACATCTCAGGAAGAACATGGAGATGACAAGTTGAAAAAAATAAAAAATGAAAGAGTTGTAAGAGTGAAAAGGTGACAAATGGAGATAATAAGAATTACTAGGGTGACTACATGGGGAGTATTCATCTTCCACGTGTGTGAGCACAAAATAAAATATTTGGTCACGTGGTAAGTTGGAAGTTGTAGTGCCTCTCCCATTTGTATCTTTTGATGTATTTATTATGATTACGGTTTTGTAATTGTGCCCTTTAGATGTTTCATTTTCTGCTTGTTGACTTGGATTCTTAATTTATGTTATGGTTGTTTATGCATTATGTGATCATGTTGGACTACTAATTTGTTTGGATTAGTCTATGGTGATCATGATTTCATTATATAATTGAGGTGTGTGCACTCTTCCTTGTGCTTGGTTGGGAGAACTTGACATGATGTGGTTGATAATGTTCTAGAGACTCACATGTGTGGTGTGACATTCCACTAGTATTAATGATTAAGTCTATTGATTATGTTACATTTTTTAAATGAGATGTAACGACGACTTAAGTATTGTGGTGCATATGAAGATATAATATAGTGTAATTATAGATTTATCATATTGGGGATATTAATTTTAGCATTGAAATGTGATAGTAAGGCAATTAGTTAGTAAACTACAACAAGTTATTTCATTACATTTAATAATTTAAATCATAATCGATGTTGTTAGAAAAACATGTTGATTAGTAATTATTATATTCATGATTATGTTATGATGTTGACCTCGATTGGGGAATATATTTATATTCTTTGGCTATTATAAGCATGCATAATGTTTGGTTTTCATAAAAGATGATTAGTAAATGTATACAATTCAATACAATATCATAATTAAGAAACTAATCTTCAACTAAGTAACCTTTCACCCTAATGGAAACATTTAATTATTAACTAGGGATGTATTAACTTAGATGCAACCTAAACTCTATGTGTAACATAGTCAATCTAGCATCTACCAAAACATATAACTAAAACTAAAAGTAATTACATTAAAGAATTCTATACTAATTTTGACTCATGCAACTTTGGCTGCGGGTAAGGCAGTATGGCTGCATGTGAACATAATCAACATTTAATGATATTAAATGAAAACAAATATTGAACAAAATACTACTACCAAAATCTTAACTACCTTATCCTACATTAACCATACAAGAAATTAATTGAAAATCAATACATTAATCATACATCATATCAAGGTAAGCTAAATGAAAGATGAACTAATCTAGTTAACAAGTATAACTAAAATATACTAATTAAAATGCAAATAACTAATTATACTCTACTAGAGAATTATGTTACCTCAAGTGGCCCTTGTTTGAGGATTTATAATAGTTTGACTGTAATGCTAGCTAAAACAAAATCCTACACTATATTTTTTGTCGACTAACTCTGGCTTAACAAAGTTCTCTACTTCTTATAAGATTGATATCAAAGTAAACAACAATAAAAGCTTTAAATCTTTCATTACACTTGTCATTTCTCAGAAAAAAATGACTTATTCGCTAACAAAATATTTATTACAAATAGAACTAAAACATGTAATACTAAATGAGACATGATCACTCATCATGGGACAAATAGAAGAATTGGTGTAAGACTTTTTCCTTCAGTTTAATAATCATTACAAATCACAAGGTTTCATCCCACACCATTTGTGGGAATAACAGCTTGAAAAACACAGTGGTTCACAAAGGTTTGTTGATTGCATAATCGACCATGTCTTTCCCTGTAGCAGTAATTAGTCCACCATCTCCATCTTTGTAGTTCAACTGCTACAAGCTAGCTCAGACAAGATAATACATACAAAACACATCAAAATATCTTAAAACATCACATTTAATCAAGATGGATTACCATTTCACACAAAATTATAACTATAATATATGATATTGTATCATATATATAATAAAAATAATAAACCATCATAATATAATTAAGTGTAATCAATTCTTAAGAAATTTTGCTAAAATGTCTTGAAATTGAACTTAAAATACCCCCCAAAAGACACCAATCATGGACTCATCACACCCCACTTAAATTCCTACCCATCCTCAAGTAGGTCTACTACTATATAAGAGAATATCAAGCGTATAATCCACAACATGTGTGACCCCTTTTACCTTCTATCATGTAGAAACCTTTCTATCCTTTGATCTGCTCCCATCTGTCATGATCTTTGACAAAGTTCACCACTTTCCCTCCTAGCCAATGTGGCACTAGGCTGTAGTAGCTAGAACTTTAAGGGAAGCCAATTGTTCTTGGTGTCAAACTTCTGCTCGAATGTACTTGGCTTCCCTAGAATCTAATGGAATGCAATTATAAATGGAGTGGGGCTCCTTTTTATTCAATTATTGGGTGAGATGAGACCATTATTCTGGACATGCATCCTTTACTTCCTTCCTATTTGCAAAAAAAAAGTACTCAATCCCATTGTAGTCCTATAGTCTACATTCGTGAACTGTTTCTACAACTATACCTTTGCACATAATTTCAACGCACTCATCAATTATCATTGTTGGCTTTTCTTCTTATGCCCTTATGTATAGGGTGTGACTCTTTTATCATTCTCTGTAAGTTTTTGATAACTCTCCTCATTCCTTTTCATTTTGTAGATAAGAGTTTAGAGCTCTTATATGTATATATCCATCATAAAATAAAGGATTCCAAGTTGGGGTATATAGTACTACTAAGTTATGCATGTAGAACTCACACAATTGGTATTGCATTTCTTTGGGTACTTTAGCAAAAAAATTAGAAAAGGATTTGGACTTGATGACATTAATTTTTTCCATTAGTATACTTAAAGGGAAAAACATGATAAAGTTCATCGGTATAGGCATAACCAACGGATAGCAAGCATACCCGATGAGAAGATAGGACAAAATGTCTAACGTAAAAAAGCTAAGTATAGACATGCCCGATGAACAATGACAAGAGTAAGACCGATGACAAGCATAACCGACGATACAGTTTTTAGAACATCGCCGATGGAGCAGAAAAGGCATACTCGATGAACAGTTCAAGTAAGGAACAGTGACGGAGAAGAAAATCAAAAGACTGACAGAGCAGCCCAACCATCAAAACCGATAGTCACTTAAAGAACCCACAAAAAGTGGATCTGACTTTACACATTAGATAAAGCAATGTAATTCTATTTATAGAGTTTTTAATTGTTTTAAATAATTATTTGAGGGTCAAGATAGCAAATTGTAAATGTTTTTAAGCATCCTAATGGATCTAAAACATATCTAACTAAAGATCAAGGTCAAGTTGTAAACCTTGGATCTAGAGTTAATTTAAAAAGCGTGAATCAAGAATAGAGCTAGAAACTAGTATAAATAGATGTTCAATCATTTGTAATTTGAGAGACTTGTAATCATTTGATAAATGATAGTAGCCATGGAGAGCATCTAAGCAAAAGAAGAGAATTCATGCAAAGTTCAGAAACAAATCACACCAGGTATCAAGAATATAGGAAGGCTACCGAGGAGCAGAGACAAGGTATTACTCAATCACTCAAGGTGATTACATACATACATTGTAAGCTATACAGGATCTGTTATCATAAATTAGAGATTGCATTCACTATCAGATCAACATTTATATTGTAGTTGCATTCTAACAAGTGCATCACAACAAAAATCCTTTTGTAGAAGGAGGACTTAACCGTTCTTTGATAAATCTCTTAACAAAGTGCACACCTAACAGTGTTGTAAAAGCTTCAAATGAAGTAGATACTAATAGGTCTCCACTCTAATACTTCTAACAGGGTAGATCATCAGAAGTGATAAATTGTAAGCCTTTACCGGCTCCCTTCTTATCTATAGATAGTGAAGTTTTGTGGGTAGACAACCCCACCATAGTTTTTACTTCCTAACATGAGTTTTCTGCGATATCATATCATGTGTTATGTGTTATTTAATTTCATGTATGTTTCTTGAATGTTTATACATGTAAAAAACTTATATTATGACTTCACATACAAATGCAAAGATGAACAGATAGATAGGTATATATAAAATTGATGACACAAAGGTTAATGGGCCAATCACATAAAAAGTTTTAGAGGTACTGATTCACCCCTCCCCTCTCAGTACATCATTCCAATAATTCCAACAATTGGTATTAGAGCTAAGTCTCTTTCTTGAAAATCTTAAAGACTTAAGAGAAAAGATC